>JACEEZ010025266.1:262389-394889 GCA_016584305.1 Chionoecetes opilio | reverse complement strand
CTACTGAGGCCTTGAGACGACCCTCTGTATCACAGAGAGGGACTGAGAGGTGCCAGTTTACCTATGCCAGTGAATATAACAACAAATTGTACGGATATTTTTCGGGGGGGAGGGGGGGGAGAAAATCAGCTATAACTTTTTAATTTTTTCTGCTTTCTTTATAATACTTTGTCACAAGCTTGCTCAAGTGTTCAACTACGCATGATAATTTTTTCGAATATTTTGATTTTTTTTCGGAAATATTTGTGTGACGCTCCCCTTAAAGCAGGGGCCCCCAACCTGCGGCCCGCGAGGCCATTCCGTGCGGCCCGCCAGATCATTTCCTTTTGGTCATCGGTGCGGCCCTCCATCATTCCAAACGTGTGTTGAAACATCTTTTTTCTCAAGAGTGTGTTTTAGGATAGGTTAAGACTTAACTTTGACTTAACCTATCCTAAAACACGCTCTTGACACGCGTGCACAGCTCACAGATGACCACTTGGACGACGTTCTCTTGCTGAGTGTTAGTTCCATTACCCCTGATTTTGATAAGCTTTGTGCTGAGAAATGTCACCAGGTGTCTCATTAATAAATTCTTTGAAATTTTTTGTTCTGTATATGTGGTTTTCAGAGTTTTTTTATTGGTGCGGCCCTCGGGCCCTCTCGGACTTGTCGATGCGGCCCGCGGTACTCTGCGGGTTGGGGACCCCTGCCTTAAAGTAATCGTCCAAACCATTTAATCATTACTAATTTAATGTACAGTGGTGCACCAAGTTTCGCTGCTAAATGGGACCGTTGTAGTCAGCGCGAAACTTGAATCCGTGAAACCTTGTGCATTGAACCTATGGGAAATAAGGTAATCAGGACCCATATTGGAAAAATTTCGGTTTGGGGCACAAAAGAAAGAAAAAAAACTTACATCATTGTATAGATCTTTTCATCCTGTTTACTTACTGTCTTAAAAATACTTAAATACTAATTAAATTTACAAATACAGGGAGGTCCCGTTATACGAGCATTCAGTAAACGAGAAATCAATTATAAGAGCTGAGTAAATTAGGGTCTATTTTCAATATACGAGATCGAAAATCCAATGCTACGACATTCAAACTGGGGTGAGTAAAATTACCAAGTTCAAAATACGCGCCCTACCACGTATGCATCTGGGCTGTATGATGATGTACAATGATTCAGATGTGCAGAGATGAGTTTGTGGGCAGTGGACAGCTTCCTGTCTCCCACACAACATTACCACTTGTGAGTGTTATGCATGTTTTATGTTTAATTAATGTGCAGTTATGTTATTTTGTGTGCTATTTTCTCTTTCAGAATGCTTTTTCTACAGAATAGGTAGTACAGTGTGGGTAATATAGACGCTGTGTGTTTGTTGTGTTTGGTATAGTTTATTTTAGCTTGAAAAACATGTCTTTGATGGGGTCCTGGAACCAAACCTATATTTTACCATTAGTTATGTATTTCGCTGTACGAGATTTCGATTTACGAGTATGCCAGGTGGAACCTAACTGCTCATATCTTCGGGACCTCCCTGTACTGCCGAAAAGTTACCGTTAATAAACATTAATAAACGTTAATCATGCATACCCCATGCAACATGCGTTGGATGTCAGCATTACGAGCATCTTTGTTAATTTTAGCAAGAATTTGCTGTTTCTTATCGTCGTCGTACAGTAAAAGCCTTATAACTCGGCACTGTATAACTCGGAATTTGATATAACTCGGCATGGCAAAGACAAGTTTTTTTTAGTTTATTTTTTAATTTTATTATTTTATTTTTTATTATTATTATTATTTTTTTTTTATATATACCACCTATGCCTATAGCGCATGTAGGCAGTGAGCTCCAGGGGTGGGATGGTAGGCCCTGGAGGCTCACTCGAGGGCCGTGATGGTTGGCCCTCGCCCGTGGTGGTGCAGGCAGGATTGTTATAGTGACGCCTGTGATTAGAGGCTCATGCCGCCCCCTGTGTCCTCCCATGCACTCGCAGTTGAAGGTAGAGTTAATGGACATGGCATAGTGTTGCAGTAATTAAGTGCTCAAGTGATGTAAAATTAAGTTGTACAGTACTGTATACAATACAGAGTTGTGATTATAAAGTGATTGCGTAAGTGATACCAGTGTTAAAATGCGACTGAGTCCCCCTAACATCTTCTACATGTTACAACAAGGCTCCCCTCTCCTTGGATTACGAGTATATATATGCCTGCTGCTACCCGTTCACTGGGAAGTGTTGGTTTTATGCTTTTACAGTATTTTTTTTTTTTTTTTTTTTTTTTTCTACCCAATTCAGAGGAGGACATTGCATAACTCGGCACATTGAATAACTCGGCAAGGGCCAGAGCCCCTATCGTGCCGAGTTATAAGGCTTTACTGTACTTATGTTTCCCTTTTTGGTAGTCAAGGTTTAAGCTCGTTTTCCACATTTTTTTCTCTGGTTTACGCCTTTATCACTTTATCACTGTTCCCGCTACTACCTGGCCTACTTGAACCACTAACAGCCCCAAAATGATATAATTAAGACTTATTAAGTTAAACTCAAGAAGAAATCACAAGAGTTACATACAATTGAGGTACACCCTCACAGATTGAGTGGAAACCAGAGCCGTCTCTATCTATGGCTCTGGTGTAAACAACACACTCTATTGTATCTGCATTTTGATCTTGATATTACAGTCGAGTTATTCTTCATAGCCAAGGCCTTTGAAATGGTTGCTGCTGTAAAAAAAACCCAACAAACAAAAGGAAAATTACAAAAACAAGATTACATACAAGGATTGTTGTTGTTGTTGTTTCTTCGGGGGGATGATCCCCCGTGGGCTATATGTGGCCCACCTCTTGATTCAGTCGCGGTTTCAGTTTGCCATGGACGCGTGTAAAGCCAACGAGCACCTTAGGGGCACTCCGCGGTTTCGGTGGTAATTTTGATGAAATTGGAAAGTAGTGAAAATAAGTCACAGTGTAAAAGTTTTGTTTTTTTGTTTTATTATTTACCATAGAGTGATGGATTAAGAAGTACTCCGTAGAGCGGAGGGACCTACAGCTTAGCGTGGATTCCGAACCACGGACAGTGGGAGGAAGGCGAGCGGAACGGAGTGGATTGTAGTAGTAACAGGTACATAGCAGTAAATAAAGGTGGTAGGGTACCTCCGTAGAGCAGAGGGGTCATTGGATTTTATGTGGACTCGTCCGAACCACGGTGAGAGGGGAGTGGGAGATAAATGAACACAAACAAAAACTGAATATAAATGATACATGCATAAGGTGATTGAATGAGTTAACGCTAGTAAAAACATGCACACACATACACATGCAAAGGAAACAAGAGGTAACGGAGGTTTGGAGAGTTGAAAGTGACACAGTATTATAAAGGGGAAGGTTCCTCCGGATAGCAGAGGGGTCATTTCTACGATGTGGACTCATCCGAACCACGGCTAGATAGTGGAGATAAAAAAAAAAAAAAAAAACGGGAGCTACCTAAGTAGACTTAATATGTAACTTATATGTAATAGCTAATCAATACGTAAACATGCACATGCAAGGAAGACAAGATGGAACTGAGGGAATTGCATTAGTGACAGTGTCAAAGTAGGGTAAAGCAAAGGTTCCTCCGTATAGCAGAGGGGTCATTTCAATGATGTGAACTCATCCGAACCACGGCTAGATAGTGGGATAATACAGTGAAACACAAAAAGGGAGATACCTAAGTAAGCCTAATCAAGACTACCAATGCGATAGGAGTAATCATAACATGCACATGCAAGGGAGTCAAGGTGGAACGGAGGGGATTGTATGAGTGAAAGTGTCATAGTAGCATAGAGCAAAGGAGGCTAGAGGGGGAGCCTAGATAAGATATATACAATATTACATATGGGACATATGGGAGCCTAGATAAGATAGTATACAATATTACATATCTATATACAGATATATACACGTACGGAGAGGAGGAGGTATTTTACCTCCCCATCGACGCTAGTGTGGGGGCTTAAGTCCTCCTTGCAGTCTTTCCATCACCGTTAGCGTGGGGGCTCAAGTCCTCGTAGGAGACCTGTAACGGTATCTAGATCGTCAGTGAGATAGCTTACCATTTGTGCTGCCGACTGGTGTCTGTCACCACCGAAGATGAAGCCGTGTCGGGCTGCCAGGATCCTTAACGGGGCTGTTCCGTCACACTCCAGCAAGAAGTGGACAAGCGGCTCTGCCACGAGGTCGTCACAGTGCTGGCACCGTTCTCCAGTGTAGTCCTCTGCGAGGGCACTGAATGTAGGGTAGCCCAGGCGAAGTCGGTGTAGCTTCACTCTGTCTCTCCTGGCGGTCATCGCTGGCAGAAGGAGTGGCTCGTACCCCGTTGCCCTCGCATACCACGTCAGCGTGTAGGAGTTGACCTGGGCTGCCTTGTGCCCTGCGGTGGTTCGTGCTGCAGTCGTGTGTCTGGCTTTCCTCTTGAGTTGTTGGAAGTTCTTTGACACACGTATTTGAACCGCGTCGAGCGACGAGCCTCTCTTCACGCCCTCGTCCACCCTGTCATTGCCAGGAACCCCTATGTGGCTGGGGATCCAAGCGAGCCTTACGTATTTGCCCTCGTCTATCAGCGCTGCTATCTCGGCAAGCGTCAACGTTATGAGCCTGACATTGTCCTTGGGGTCCGTGGCTTGCAGTGTCTGGAGGGCAGTCATGGAGTCAGGAAAATACTACGATTTCCCGACCAGGCCTTTGTCGCGCGTGATTCAGTGCCGTCAAAATAGCCACCAGCTCGGTTTGTAGGGTCGAGCATCCATCGGACGTCCTCCACACAAACTCCTCCTCGCCACAGACGAAGGCTGCACCGGACCGTCCAGTAGTGGCGTCCACTGACCCGTCAGTGTAGTACACCGTAGCCTCCGCAGTACCCGTGCGGCGGATAACTGTCTGTGCATGTGCGAGGAGGGCCCCTTCCGAACAGAGGGATTTGTTGCGAGGTAGGGGCAGGATGTCAATGGTCGCAAGTGAGGGGGCCCATGGCGGTGGAATGTCGTATCCCTCGGCCTTCTTGTCGACCCCTCTTGCCACAACGCCAGGGTGGCGCGGTGGTAGAATCACGGATGGTGTTGCAGAGTCCTGCGACCATGGTCACGTTCGAGTCCACCAACCGCCTGTGTGTGCGCTTGTACAGTCAAAACCTGTAGTTGGCTTGCAAAGTGATAGATAGATCAAAGTATCTTATCTTACCTCTTGGCCACGAGTCGATACAGTGGTGCAGCAGCTGTAGTTCGGACAGGTCCTTAGGCCACTGTTCCGCGGAGCAAACTGGATCTTGAGGTAGTCGTACTAGAAATACTCCGGGCAGGCCTGTCAGTGGTGCAGGACCGTTTGGCCACTAGTGCACTGCGGCAAACTGTTCCGTCTTGTCTAAGAGGCAGGCTGTCTCGGCTTGGAGCACTGCAACGCACCACTGGTCACCGAATGACTCTCGTAGCCGCATTCTGGATGGTCTCGAGGTTTCGTCTGTTGCTGGCCGCCAAAGTGACCAGCGCTACCGATGCATAATCCACGAGCGAACGGATGGCTTGGATGTAGAAGAGCCGGAGAACTCTGTTGGTCGCTCCGGCTTTTGTCGATGTCATATTTCGCATGGCAGCGAGGCGACTCTTGGTCCTATCCTTCAGGTAGGCAGCCTCTGTCTTGAAGGACAGACGCTGGTCTACCCAGATACCAAGATACATGTATGTGGGGGTCCATTGAAGGCCCACACCCTGAACGCTGAGGTTCGCATCTGGTGCGGTAGAGAGTACCGCCATGGCCTTGGATTTTTCGGCCGAGATTTTAAGCCCTAGGTTCTTGCACGCATGGCTGACTGTGTTGAGCGCGGCCTGCACGCGGGCTACCCGGTTGCCTCGGCCCGTGCACACAAGAGCAAGATCATCAGCATAGCTGAGGAGGGACACGTTTCGGTGGAAGGGTAGAATTACCAGGGCTTCCATCAGGACGTTGAAAAGGGTCGGACTCAAAACTCCGCCCTGTGGTGTTCCATTTTCAAACACCGTAAGGTTGGATTCCCAGCCTTGGAATGACACCCGCGCGCATCGGAGGTGGAGGTAATCTTGCGTCCATGCAAGAAGACGGCCGCGGACACCCTTTTGTACCAGAGCGTCAGCTATTGCAGTGGGTGACGCAAGCTCAAAGGCCTTCTCCAGGTCCAAGAACACCACAATGGCCGGTTGGTTGTTAACGAGGCTCAGGAGGGAGGCGACACTGCCTACTGCGGACCTTCCTCCGGCGAAACCAAAGATATTGGGGTGAAGCTCTCCTGTCTTCCATTTCAGACAGTTGAGGACCATCCTTTCGGTTGTCTTGGCCATACAGCTGAGCAGGGAGATGAGCCCATATGTACCCTCATCCTTTGGTTTCGGAATGGGGTGGATGCGGGCTGTCTTCCACCTTCTCGGCAGTCTTCCTGTAGCCCAGGAGGCGTTGGCGAGAGCCAGCAGCGCGGCGCTGCCTGATGGCCCTGCGTTCCTCAGCATGGAGTACGAGACACTGTCGCTGCCGGGTGCAGTATCTCTTCTCGGCTTCGTTGCCGACTTGAGTTCTTGCAGAGTGAACGGCCAGGTCAGCTTCGTCTTCCGCTTCGATGGCTCTATGGATATTCTCAAGCCGCGTAGGGCGAAGTTGTCGCTGCAGTAACTTTACGTCGTCCGGAAGCTGGTCGCTGCTGCCGCGCTCAGCGAACGATAGAGCCAGTCTCTCTGCCTCCCCTTCCGGGTCGTGGTGCGCATGGGTCCTAGCTGGTTTGCAGCCAGTAGCCCTCCGTATTCGTGACCAGATTTCAGAAAGAGTAGTGTGCGTGCCAAAACCCTCACACCACTCGAGCCATTTGGCCTCCCTTTCCTCGTTCGACACGACGTGCATTAGAGATGACCTCACGAAGATACACGAGGTGTCTCTGCGAGCGATTCACCCGGAAGCGTTTCCTTGCCTGGTTGACCGCGTAATTGGCTTCTTTTACCCTCGGGCTATGGAACCACCAGTTTTTGCTTAAAGCCCTGTAGGGTTTCGTCCGCGGTATTGCAGCATTGGCGGCGTTGACTAGTGCGGCTACCACATCTTCGTCGAACGCGTCGAGGTCGAGTGGGCGGGTGTAACCTGCCCACCACTTAGCCACATCCTTCTCGAACGCGGACCAATCAGCTCTTTTGAGGCAGAAACTCCGTGCAGCTGGTTGTCCCGCCGTACGGAGGTCACGTAGTGTCGTCAGGATGGCGAAATGGTCGCTCGTCAGGGTAGGGTGCGTCTTCCAAGTCGACCCTATCTGAGAAGGACGACGTGACGAAGGTGAGGTCCAGAACATTGCCTAGCAGGTGCGTCGGGTCGGGAGAGTTAAGGAGTGCGACTCTACGGAACTCATCGAGAAGTTCTGCAATGTGTCGTCCTGTCTCATTGGTGGGGCTCCTGGAACCTAGGCAGGCATGGTGGGCATTGAAGTCCCCGGCGATGAGAATGCTCTCTTCCTCGGCTGCAGCGAAGAGTTCGCTAAGGTCGAGCTCATAGCGGTGGTTACGGTACACGTTGTACACCGTGAGTTCAGTGCCCTGGAGGAAAAGCTTGATCGCTGAACCTCCACGCCCTCACCACAGGGGATCGGGTGTTCAACCCTTAGCTGGGGAATCCTACTCCTGACCAGGATCATGCATCCTCTTATCCCCCTTTCCCTATCGGCATGTAGGGGATAGATCTTAAATCCAGGAAATTTTACCTTACAGCCCTCCGGGACAATGGTTTCCTGCAAGAGACAGACCCCGATTCGGTCTTCCTGCAGGGCTGCCTGAAGGACAGTGCGATTTGGCTTCAGCCCATTGATATTCCATTGGAGGATGTTTAGAGTCGCTGCCTGATCGTCGGATCTGTTTTCCCGTCCAGGTCTGTCTGTGCCGGGTCTATTTCCACCCGTTTGTCTGTCGGCCGAGTTATCGACTCGTGAATTCTCTGCAGGGCTTCCTCTGCCCACGTTAGTGCCTCGTAATTCGTGTCTGCTTGGGGGAGGTTGAACTCCTGGTGGTCTGCGTTGTTCTCCCTGATGGCCTGCAGAGCCTGGATAGCTTCCCGCAAAGCCCGTGCCAGCACTGCAAACGGCACGGCATGGCCTGTCGTCTCCTTCGTCTGCCTCGGGTTGCGGATGCCTACTGATCTCTGGGGAAGTGGCGGGTCCCTCGTGACGTAATCCGATTCCCCGTAGTCCTCCGTCTCCCGCCATGGTGGAGCCAGCGGTGTAGCAGGTGTCTTCTCTCTGCGAGCCGGGTACGGGTTTGCCGCCCGACTGTTGGGAGTTGCGGCGGCAGCTGCTGTCGGGGTGATTTTGGGGAGGGTGTCCCCATACCTGGAGTCCCCGGCAGATGGGGGTGGTCTCCGTGAGTTCATCGTGGCCGGGGCGGCCCCTCCCTTTGCCTGTATGCGGCGGAGCCATTCGGGACATTTTCTGTACCAGGCGTGGTGGCTCTGGTTGCAGTTGCAACACTTCGCCGTGGGCTGAGCCCTCCCTTCCTCCCGTGCTTCCATGCATTGTGTCGTGGGATGCGATCGGGCACATATTCCACAGATCTCTGTCTCCTGTCTGCACTTCCGAGCTATGTGTCCGAATCTTTGACAACGGTAGCACCGTGTCGGTTCCTCGAGGAACAGCCTGACTTTGAAGTTGCCCAGCCATCCCAGGTTGATCGACTCCGGGAGCAGCCCGTCGCCAAAAAGCACTTCGACGCTCCTCGTCTCAATTTTCTGGCCGCTCGTGCGTCTGAGAGAGCAACGTCGTGCCCACTCGACATTGATGAGCTCTAACAGAGGAGTGAGGGGGTACTCCAGGGGGTAACCCAGAAGAACACCCTTCCTTTTCTTCAATCTCGTGTAGGGAGTCAGGAGAATCCCTCTTGCCCTGGATGTGGCGAGGTCCCTCAAATCTCCATCCGCTGGTAAGTCCATGGGACGGAGGACAGGCCAACCCGTCGAATTGTCCATGCCCAGGTTCAGGACCTTCCCTGTGCCATTTTTGATATGAAGAGCCGCCTTGAACAGGCTCTCCAGGTCTCCTTTCTCCTCCACCCTGAACACCGTCAATGGCCCTACCCATCTTCCCTCCGGTGAGGCCTGGGGGGGGTTTGGGGGGTCGGGACGGCCTATTTCGACGGCCGTCTCCATCATGAGTCAGGGTAAGGGGCTGGGCCCCTGGGGTGGAACACTCGTTGTAGGACAGTTAGTCGGTGTCGGTGTTAGTGGACGAGGACCGAGGGTTATAGCTGCGGAAGTCTAGACCGTTGCCAAGTCGCGGCGGTGCCACCTTAGTGCCGCCATGCTCATACTCTATGCACTTCGGGAGGCGCGGCGGGGTACAGAGAAAGGAGGCTATACTCGTCTCTGATTGGTCAAAACTGACTACGGGACACTCGGGAAGAGGCACGAGGCAGAGAAAACTCGACTGTGAGAAGAGGGAACACTCGCTTCTGATTGGTCAGAACTGACTGCGGGAGGCCATCTCTGCGTGCTAGATGACGGACGGCAGGCCTGGTAATGCCTCGGATGCCGTCACGCCGCACCCCACTGTGTCGCTTTGTGCCTCCCTTACAGTTTCTGATTTGCCAGAACTACGTGAGGGAGAGAAACTCGGCTGGAAGGGACTTGTGTGTTATGAAGCACTGATAGGGAACATGGGGAGATAGGGACACTGGGGAAAAGAAAGAAAAATGTGAACTGGGTACTTATCTGCCCATTGCCGGGACAGGAGGGGTAAATCCGTTGTCAAATGCGGGATAGGAGGGTAAATCCGTTGCTGTAAGGGAAGAGAACACCGAATCCTGGACGCGAGTAATTACCTTATCACTAAATCGGGAAGCACGCGACGTAGGTCCTAACGCGACGGAGGCAAAGTGAACACTGCATACAAGGATCCAGTCCTATTGTCTATTTCTCCATGCACCACATTCTTTCCAAAAACTTTCACTGTCTCAATCATCTGTCCACTTGTCTCACCACACAGTACCAGAAAGCATAACATCCATTCTCTTCCTGGCCTTTCAACAACCTCATTCATTTCACATCCCATTTCAGTCAAAAAAACACAAATAATTTTTTCATTCTCTCCCCGTTATACTTTTCACATTCTAATATCACATGTTCCACTGTTTCATCCCAACTCCATCCATCATCCATGACTCCCAACTCAAGATCAAGTTTAAGCAGAGTTTGTTTATACACGAGTGCCTCATGTTTATGCTATATGTTTAGTATATATATTATATTTAGTATATAGTATTATCCATACTATGTTTAGGGAGTAGGCAGTCAGACACCTGCCGCCATGGTGAAATACAACTGGAGAGGCACTTACGGGGGTTGAGGGGGTGCTGCAGACTTATCATTGAAATCTCCCGTGTCCTCTCTTTCCATATCCCTTAGTGTCTCAGATACACAAGAGAGTAGCTGCAGCCTGCACTCTAAAGACAATTCCTCTTACTACTCACATTACACTACATGCACTTACATCCCTACACTATCTTCACTAAAAATTTCATTATGGCGACCATTCACCCAGCCTCGGAGTCCCTTACTGGGGAGTGGGACCATAAATATCCCCAGGTCGCACCGGACTCAAAGGTGACGACTCGAGGTGTCTTGATACTTCTTCTAGCCTTCTCTCCTTAAACTTCTGCAACATTCGCGGTCTTAGATCTAACTTAGATCTTTCTATCTGTGGAACATCATCTCTCCTCCTCTAAACCTCATCTTCTTTTCCTCACCGAAACCCAGTTGTCTGTGAGCACTGACAGCGGACCTTTTTCTGTCTCCTCTTACTGTCTCTATTCTCATTTTCAATCCAAAGCTGGCTGTTGCGTATATGTGCGCAACGACATCACTTGCTCTCGTGCCCACGGCCTTGAATCTTCCGAATTTTCTACTATCTGGCTTCGACTTCAATGTCACTCTCATACTAAATTTATCTGTGCTGTGTATCTCTCACCTAACTCCTCGGACTATGTAAAATTCTTTGACTATTTAACATCAAAAGTGGAGCACATCTCTTCTCATTTTCCTTTAACAGAAATTTCCATTCTTGGGGATTTCAATGTTCACCACCAGCATTGGCTATCATCTTCTTTCACTGACCAACCTGGTGAACAAGCCTACAACTTTTCTATCCTCCAAGACCTAGAGCAGCTGGTGCAGCACCCTACCCGTATTCCTGACCGCCTTGGAGACATGCCCAACATTCTTGATCTTTTCCTAACTACTAACCCTTCTGCTTACTCTGTGAAACTACTCTCTCCGTTGGGTTCCTCCGATCACAATCTTATTTCGGTAACCTGTCCTATCGCTCCGGTGCCGCCTCGGGACCCACCTAAGCGGAGATGCTACTGGCATTTCAACTCAGCTAAATGGGAAGACCTAAGGCAGTACTACTCTGATTTTCCATGGAATGATTACTGCTTCCATGTCAGAGACCCATCTCTTTGTCAGAGCGCATAACTGAGGTCATAGTCTCTGGCATGGAGGCGTACACTTTCTCTAATCCTAAAGCCCGTCAACCTTGGTTTAACTCTTGCTTGTTCTCATGCTGTTCGAGATAGAGAGGCGGCTCACAAACGGTACCGTAAGCATCCATCTCCTGAAACTCATGCCCTTTATATTTCTCCCCGTAATCATGCCAAATCTTTACTTCAACTTACCAAAGACTCTTTCATTCAGAGAAAATGTCAAAATCTTTCTGAATCAAATTCCTCTCATGACTTCTGGCATCTAGCAAATAACATCTCTAACAATTTTTCTTCCTCATCTTTCCCTCCTATGCTTCACCCAGATGGCTCCACAGCTGTCTCATCTATTTCTAAAGCTGAACTCTTCGCTCAAACCTTTGCTGAAAATTCCACTCTGGTTGATGAAGGGCTTGTTCCTCCTTCTCCTCCACCCTCTGTCTATATTATGCCTGTCATTAAGATCCTTCGTAATGATGTTTTCTTCGCCCTTTCTGGCCTAGATCCTCGAAGGCTTACGGTCCTGACAGAGTTCCTCTCATTGTTCTCAAAAAATTGTGCTTCTGTGCTTGCACCCTGCCTGGTCAAACTTTTCCGTCTTTGTCTATCTACTTCCACCTTTCCTTCTTGCTGGAAGTTTGCTCACATCCAACCTGTCCCAAGAAGGGACCGTTCTAAACCCTTTAAACTACCGTCCTATAGCTTTGACTTCCTGCCTTTCTAAAGTTTTTGAATCTATACTTAATAAGAAGATTCTTAAGCATCTATCTGCTCACAATCTTTTATCTGATCGTCAGTACGGTTTCCGTAAAGGGCGATCTACTGGCGATCTTCTAGCTTTCCTAACTGAATTTTGGTCATCCTCCTTTAGGGGTTTCGGTGAAACTTTTGCTGTTGCCCTTGACATATCAAAAGCTTTTGATAGAGTCTGGCACAAATCTTTAATTCCAAACTACCCTCATTCGGTTCTTATCCTTCTCTCTGTACCTTCATCTTAAGTTTACTTTCAAACCGTTCTATTGCAGCTACTGTAGACAGACATTGTTCTTCTTCTAAATCTATCAATAGTGGTGTTCCCAAGGGTTCTGTCCTATCACCCACTCTCTTTCTATTATTCGTTAATGATCTTCTAAGTCTAACTCAAAGCCCTATCCACTCCTACGCTGATGATTCTACCCTGTATTTTTTAACGTCGTTTATTAGACGTCCAACTCAACAGCAACTAAGTGATTCACGGAGAGATGCCACCGAGCGCCTAACTTCTGATCTTTCTATAATTTCTGATTGGGGCAAAGCAAACCTTGTTTTGTTCAATGCCTCAAAAACCCAATTTCTTCACCTATCTACTCAACAAAACCTACCAGATAACTATCCCCTCTTCTTCAATGACACTCAACTGTCTCCTTCTACAATGAACATTCTAGGACTATCCTTTACTAAAAATCTGAACTGGAAATCTCACATCTCATCTCTTGTTAAAACAGCTTCTAAGAAGTTAGGGTCCTGTGGCGTCTGCGTCCTTTTTTTTCTCCCTCCCAATTGCTTGCTCTCTACAGGGACCTTATCCGCCCATGTATGGAGTATGGGCTCACATGTTTTGGGAGGGGTCCACTCATACAGCTCTCTAAACAGGGTCGAGTCAAAAGCTTTTCGTCTCATCAACTTCCCTCCTTTGACTGACTTCAATCTTTAAATCGCCGCCGCAATGTTGCTTCTCTTGCTCTCTTCTACCGTTATTTTCATGCTCACTGCTCTTCTGAACTTGCTAGCTGCATGCCTCCCCCCCTCCCGCAGCCTCGCTGCACAAGACTTTCTACTCATTCTCATCCCTATTCTGTCCATCTTCCTAATGCAAGAGTTAATCAGTATCTTTACAACTTTCATCCCTTTCACTGGTAAACTCTGGAACTCTCTTCCTGTTTCCATTTTTCCACTTTTCTACGACTTAAATCTTTTCAAGAGAAGAGTAACAAGACACCTCCCGAACTAAATTGGCTCACCCCTCTTTTATTTTATTCTCTTACTGTCTTCTTTATTGGGACTGGCAACTAAGCGGACTTTGTGTTACCCATTTTTTGTTGTGCCCTTGGGGCCCGTCCTTTGTGATGTAAAAAAAAAAAAAAAAAAATGCAACTGTATTCAGTTTGACAAGGCCACTCAAGATAGCTTAGTTCTGGCGACGCTACTCCCCTCGGTGGCTGGGTAGCTGAGATACTTGATATCGGCAAGCATTTTATGTTGACTACTTATCATCCTGCTAGGAGCTACCCAGCCCGCTGTGGAAAGTCACCTGGGCTAAGCCATCGTGAATGTCCTTGCCAAACTAAAGATTGTATTGGTGTTTCTAACTGAGTTTGGCGTAATTATACTGTGCTGGCGTTGCGGTAGCAAATAATCTAACCACTCGACCGCGAAACTTCATGTATACATGCGCGAAACTTGAAACGGGGGATATTTAGAGGTACCGCGAAACCTTGTATTCGCGAACCAAGACTCTGCGAAACTTGGTGCATCACTGTACAGTACCCTCCCGAGTTTGGCACTTGCTTTCTTCACAAGGCATAGCGCTAAACTTGAGGATCGCAAAACTCGGGTATTGAAAACACTGTAAAAATGCTTATTTAGTCACACAGACTACTAGAGGACAGGAGAGGAGGAGAGGAGAGGACCTACGAGCTTGAGTTTGAGTTGGGAGTCACCCAGCTGATGCTGTCGGTGAAGCCTTTGGTCTGGCGTTCTCCCACACATGTAGTATTCTGTTGGGAGAGAAGGAAAAGGGGGAAGCAAAACTAGGTGTTTCATTTTCCCCTCATTCCTCTCTCTGCATCACATTCATACGGGGCCTCCCCTCACTGAGGGGCCCCCTGCCTCTCATTCTCTCATGCGTGCTCTCCAAGAATTCTCCCAAGAATTCTTTTACACTTTCAGCCACACGACTGTCACTCCTCCACTCAGCACACAACCCCAGCAGGTACTCCATCTGCCTATCCACACTCCTGTCTCTCATCTCTCGCCATTCTTCCACTCCGAAATTCTCCTACCACTACCTCCAACATCTTTGTTCTAGCATACTCATTCAGTTCACATTCCAGCATCAAGTACTCCACAGTTTCATACACTCCTGTCTCACACATCACACACGTCTTGCTAACACCATTCTCCCATCTGTACATAAGACTATTTACTTCTTTAGTGATACTTGATCTTGATCTTGATATTACCGTAAGGTTTTAAATCTTTCTCTGCACCGTCGAGTGGCCTAAGAACACCCACATGCTGCCCTTTAACTCTACCTACGATTGCGAGTGCATTGGAGGCCACAGGGGGGCGACATGAACCTCTAATCACAAGCGTCACTATAAAAATCCTGCCTGCGCCACCACGGGCGAGGGCAAACCATCACAACCCTCGAGGGAACCTCCAGGGCCTACCATCCCACCCCTGGAGGTCACTGCCTAACGGCGCTGTAGGCACACACACACACCAAAAAAAAAAAAAAACTTGTAGGAAGCAGCGCGAAAGTCGGGATGGTAAGAATTTAGGACTCAGCGCGAAACTCGCATAGCGTGATACTTGGGAGGGTACTGTAGTCAAAATATAGCCATTATCAAGTATATCAACAATATGTTGTCAGTTTTTGCATCCAGTCACCCGTTTTTAATCTATATAAATCCACAATCAAAATCTGTATATTCCCCGAGCTCCCAAAACACTCCTGACAACTAGCAGACGATGCACCATGACTTGATGACGTCACTGAAGGCATCTACCCGCTCCCGCGGCAAGCCAGAAGCATGTGAACACAGGCAATAAATATAGTACATGAAGAATTTTTGGTGTTTATGATCTTCTTTTTTTTGCCATATGGTATACAGTGGTCCCTCGCATTTGGGGAGTTCCAGCTTGGCGAAACACAGTATTGGCGATAGGTTGGATATGGTACCAGAATCCAAATTTGGCACTTCAAATTCACTTTTGGCGAGACGCGCGCTGACGTCTTTAAAGAAAACTTTAACACACTCTTTGTTTCACTATCAATTTTATCAATAATACTCGGTCCCAGCGAAAATTCCATCACCCTTTTTTCTGCCTTTCACGTTTCGGTGTGACGTTTGGTGTGATGAGCTGATTGCATAGAAGTTGACGGTGGGAGTGGAAGTGAGGACACTGTAACAGGAAGTGCTCAATCCACTCCGGGACGTTCCTGCACCAGGGGCAGTGCGGATCTGGTGAGAGGTGACGTGAGGGACCACTGTTTACTTGCATCCCTTGCGGGTGCAGCAAGAAAGCTGTGCCGTTCGAGAGAGCTTAGCAGACATTTCCGACCGATATGGCCACAAAAAATGTGTGGAGAAGGTTTGTGCATCGTGGGAGGGAAAGTTGTGTGATGTAGATTGTTGACCCTCCGTGACATCAGCAGCAATATTCGTGCAGCGGCTGGAACGGGGCAGATTTTTTTCCCGTGCTTTTTACATGAGTCGTGATTTTACGGAAATAAGGCATGGAAATTTATTATTTTTTGTGGATTACCGTATTTTACAGCTTATAAGACGCACTTTTCCCCTAAAAAATACCCTGAAAAATACTCATGCGTCTTTCAAGACTAATGTTGTAGAAAGTTAGCTTAGGTAGCTATTCAGTTCAGCCTCTTATATGATGTAACCTCAGTACTTACCTGTTATAAGTATTTTGAATACCATAAGACATTCAAATCAACTAATCTGTCCTCACGCTGTGATGTTTACTGAGCGGAGCCATACCGCCTTAGCAGATTGGTGCCAACAGCGCCAACTATCGTCTGCTAGTGTTGATGTATCATTTACCACCAGGCTGTCACACGTATCACAAGCTCTTTTCAGTCCTGGAAATTATCACCCATGGCGAATTCATCAAAACGATTTACATATACTACCGCATACAAGCTAAAAGTTGTAAGATACGCCAAAGAATATGGGAACAGAGCAACAGAAAGACACTTCGGACCACCGCCTACCGAGAAAATTGGTACATTTTACTACCGCCTACCTGAAGAAAATCTGTTCTTTATAGTTTTTTCTTAGAATTTTTTTTCTCCAAAATCAGGGTGCGTCTTCCAAGATGCAGCGTCTTATAAGCCGTAAAATACGGTAGGTGTTTTGATTGAACATTCAACATACTTATGCAAAGAAAAAATTGGATTGATGAAGGGGGCTCCATGCGGGCGGATTGTACCGAGTTTGTTATCAAACCCAGTACAATCCTTTGAGCTTTGAGCTTTGGCTCAAGATTTTTCCAGATTTGTGCCCAGACTTTTGCTGCGATAGTGATTCCACTGGTTGATTTTCAGAATTTTTTTTTGGGGGGAGGGGGCACAGCCAAGTGGCCAGATGACCTTAAGTAACTATTAACGTACACTAGGGTCCCACATAAAATGAGAAATGGAATAAATGAGGTCGTTTTATGTGAATTCACTATGTGAAACACATAACCTTTGGGAAAAATTGATATTGGTCGATCAGTCCTCCCGTGCATACCTGTACAAGTGTACATTTATACTCATTCACACCCATGCATATCAAAACATATATAAATGATAAGTTATGCTTAGAAATTATGAAATAGGCATATTGTTGCTTACCTTAAATCTAATAGGGATTATCTACAGGGGGCGAGAGGTTCCGAGGCATCTTGGAGGTCACTCATCGTCACATTGGTCGGAGCTCTCACGCTTACAGCTGATAACTTGTAAACAAACCCACAACAACGAAAGTGTACCGTCGAATGAAAGCCATCAATAAAGTACGATAACTGACAATATCGTGAATGGATCACAACATATATCCTTAACATGAATGGTTTTTTTGGTTATAATGGACGAGAACTGCGCGGTCGCTACCGCCGTTCCCCACCTCATGCCACCCTCACCCCACCTCCGTGGCGACACGCTGCCGCCGTGCCCCACCTCACTCCATGCCAGGGACACACAGCCTTCCTTATGAATGATATTTCGGCGCTCTATATGAGAACTCCTCGGATTTGCCCTACTTTGATGGTGGAATCGTTCTATATGATCACATCCGTTCCCAACGAAAATTTTGGAATTTTATTCATTTAAAAAATAATAATAATAATAATTAATTTCTAAATTTTTATATTTTAGGTCGTTCATTTTATAGGGGAAACGCTCTATGCAAACACGTCTTATGTGGGACCCTAGTGTATATATATGCCTGCACTGTACAAGTGCATACACCTACGCATTGCAAAAGATTATTCTGGTAGAAAAGGATGTATATTGTTGCATGGAAATGAGACGTCCTGCATAAGAAGGGCCGGGCTGCTCGTGCCACTCCGGCCAAAACCGAGATAACTAGTATGTATAGCACTCTATTGAGGTCTTAACTTTTGCGTGGGAGTGGATGAGTGTCCCTTTGAACACTGTACCCTTCGAGCACAGTGTTCGAAGGGACACTCATCTACTCCCACGCGAAAGTTAAGACATCAGTAGAGTGCTATACATAGTTATCTCGGTTTTGGCCGGGGTGGCGCGAGCGGCCCTTCTTATGTGGGACGCCTCAAATATACTGTGTATAGACACCATATTCATTCTTCATATACATATAATATTCATAAAGTAAATAACAAACCAGATAGTGAGTTATGCCTCGCATCATTAATGGAGCCATCAAGATCTATCAAGATCAAGATCCGATAATGACGTCACAAGTAAGAAAGGGACGTATGGTTGAGACGGTTTGCTTGCTAAGTTTTCCCTGAGCCTTTCCTTTTAAGGTGGGCTTGGGCCCGGTGGCCCCCCCAGAAGCCACCAGTGAGAGATGCAGAGTAGTAGTTCAAAAATAGTGTACACACAAAGCTTCCCTCTGTTGACAAGACTCATCTGTTGCATCAAAACTAGTGACTGTGTTAATTTGTTGTGGTTGTGTTTTGTCGGAAAGGGCTAGAGCCCCTATTGTTCTGGCTAATGGAGGTTTTACTGTATGTGTATATAAATGTATTACCTTACTGTGCTCTCATTTTATATTTATTACATTGGCCATGAAGTCATCTTTTCTCTTTCCCTGTCATGCATTTGTTTAACATTTTCATGTCCCCTTTCTTTCTTTTTTGCCAGTGAGGGTAAGGTAAACTTCTTGAGTCTTTCCTTGTAGATGAGGTCTCTCAGAAAGTGCACCCATATGGTAGCTGCCCTTAGGACTTATTTTCTCTCTTTTGTGGGAGCTCCATACCACTACACCATATTTCAAAAATTGTATTAGCTTTCTCACTGCATCCTCATCAATGTAAGTAAATTGTATTTTCATATATACTAACTTTGTGTACCAACAGTGCCTCACCAGCATATGAATGTCTTATGAGTGTAGAGTAGGATTTACTTTTTTAATTTGTGGGAAGAATAACTACATATTTATGATGATGCATTTTGAGTTAGACTTGTTACTGTTATTTCATGAATAGTATTACTCCTACTAAAGAGTGTGTGTTTGGCAGCTGGTCCCTGAAGCATATGGCAATCAGGCAGCACTAGAGGAGGGAGAAGGTGCTCTGTCATCAGCAACACAGCAGGAAAAACGCAGCCCCAATGACTTTGCATTGTGGAAGGCCTCTAAACCTGGGGAGCCTGCATGGCCATCCCCCTGGGGACCTGGGCGACCTGGGTGGCACATCGAGTGCTCTGCCATGGCCTCTGAAATACTTGGGGAGTCCATTGACATTCACACAGGTGTGTATACTGCTTAAGGTTTGCTGTTTTGGAGATGGCCTTGATTGGGCATTCTCCTATCCACAAAAGTGTATTCCTTATCTTATTCCGCTGTACACTCCTACATTTTCCAGCTGTGTATACACTTGCATATAATCTCAGCTTGTAGCTTACTCAAACATATTTATAGAGTCTTCTCTAGGAACTTATTGTTAATTATTACTTAGTTTTTGTGTTCTTGTTTATTTGTTCTTATATTTAAAGCTAGATTTTGCATGTGCAAACTTAATCTTACATCCTGCTTATTTGCACATGCTTATCTTTTCACTCACATATCACTAAAGTTTACAAAATTATTTAAAGCATATTATGTATATCTCACATATTAGTGCACTCTTATTCATGTTGTACTTTCTAGTCCAGTGTAGTTTATGTTGATGCCTACCCTTCAGAGTTCCTTCAGTGGGTTGGCCGCGGCAAAAGAGCCTTTTCTTGAACCTTTCCATGCATCTCATTCTCACATCTTCCAGTCATTTCAATTGCATCCCCTCTCCTCTCATATACTTATATAGACTATCTTCCAATTTAAGAAAGGGCTGTCTTCACACTCCCAACCAGGGGCACACCCAGAAATATTTTTCGGGGGGGGGGGGGGGTCAATGACTAACCATGAAAAATTTATAAACACACTGCACTTCACCATGTGCATTGATGTATGGCTAAATCACCCATCTTGTCTCCCGTCCTCCCTCCAACCACAAATAGTGCTCCTGTCAAAATTGTGCGATGTTTGATTAATCTCTTGGCTTCGTCCATGCTCACACATAAAGTAAAGTAAGCCTTATAAAGTATATGTGTCAATAGAAAACTTTCTTCTCAGAATTTCATATACTTTCAGTTCCCCAAACATGTGACATCCTGGGTATTACACCCTGGATTTAACAAATATTTGACATGTACATGATTTCCAATCTATTCTCGAACTCCCGACGAAATTTTGGGGTGTGGTGCCCCAGTGCCCCTCCCCCCCTGGCTGTGCTGCTGCTCCCAACATATTTTCTGCCTTTGTATATCCTTTTCAACTCATTCACCAATTCTTCTCGGGTATCTAAACCATCTCAGTATGCTTTGCTTCACCCACTCTACCACTCCACTGTTCATTCCTTCTCCCTCTATAGCTATATCGAGTCTTTCATGTACATTTTCATTACTTTCATCATCCTTTCTGTTTACACTACCCTTACACTTTACACTTACCCTAATTTCCACTGATTGAATCGTATGTCCAGGTCTCATTTTCATATGTTATTGTCGAAACTAATGTGCTATCCGCAAGCACCTTCTTTTCATCCTTACTCACTGTTCTTTCTGTAATGATGTGACCCAAGAATACCATTGCTTCCCTTCCTTGTATGGATCACTTTCTTATCTCCCTTGCCATGCTTCCATACTACATACGATAGAGCCAAAATATTTTAATAATTTTACTTCTTTCATTATCCATTCATTCATTATTTACATTGCTATTGTCTCTCATACGTCGCCTCCGTGGTGTAGTGGCTAGTGCGCTTAGCTACAAATCTGCGGACCCTGGTTCAAATCCAGAGTGGCGGCCTGTCATGGCGCCGGCAACAACTCTTGCCTTGAGAAATGAACTTGATTGAACTGTGACCTCGGAGAGACTGGGTGGGCTGACTGAGAGGTGAGTGAGGGCAGAGGTCACGCTACCTACCATTATATGCGGGACATGGAAGGAAGGTTGCCAAGTATACCATACCTACGGCACCGTACAGTACACTCTTGTGTCTATCTAGTTTAGTTACACTGATGCCTGTTCCTCAGAACTCCTTCAAGGGAGTGGCCATAGTGTTCTGGTTATTCCTTTTCATGAGTAATTATTATACTCACATAGGTACTCACCATAAGAGCCGGAGATGAGTAATGTCCAGTAACATACGTTTCAATCACTGCATACGCTGGAAAGTTAATCTGTGGTTTCGTGAGGACGTAGAGAGACGCCAGGGTAGTTGAGGTAGTATAATTATGTAAATCTACAATATATACAATACACTTGACGAAATGTACAGGAGTCCCTGATACAACCTCCGTCCTACCCTGGCAAAGGCTATCGCCGCCACTCCCGTCTGTAGTCGCCGGCGGTAAGCCGCCGCTACCTCTCTGTCATCCAGGTGTCGACTACTCGTTTATCTATTGCACATATACATCTGCTCCACTACTAAACATATAGTGAGAAGCAAGTAATGTTTCTACCATAGAATAAACTGATAAAATAACTACTCTATATACAGGGAGGTCCCGAAGATACGAGCAGTTAGGTTCCACCTGGTAAACTCGTAAAGCGAAATCTCGTATAACGAAACGCATAACTAATGGTAAAATATAGGTTTGGTTCCAGGACCATCCATAAAAAAAATAAAAAATAAAAATTTTAAAACGTTTTTCAAGCTAAAATAAACTATAGCAAAAACAACAAGCACACAGCGTCTATATTACCCACACTGTACTACCTATTCTGTAGAAAAAGCATTCTGAAAGAGAAAATAGCACACAAAATAACATAACTGCACATTAATTAAACATAAAACATGCATAACAAGCAAAAAAGACGTTGTACTGTAGGGGACCCCGCGTGATGCAAAAGAGGGTAGTGTAGCGGTCCCAAGGTTGGGGCCGCACACCTGGCTAATTACCCCTAAGGATCAGGCTGCGCCATATGCTTAATTACCCTTCAGGTCATGCCTTGCTAGGGGTGACTTGACTGCGGTCCCAAGGTTGGAGCCTCACACCTGGCTAATTACCACTAAATGTCAGGCCGCGCCATATGCTTAATTACCCTTCAGGTCACGGCTTGCTAGGGGTGACCTGACTGGGGTCAACCAAATCCCCCTTTGTCCAGACTGGGAGTGGTAGGGCGAGTATTTTGAACTTGATAATTTTACTCACCCCAGTTTGAATGTCGTAGCATTGGATTTTCGATCTCGTATATTGAAAATAGACCCTAATTTACACATCTCGTATCATCGGATTATCGTATATCGAATGCTCGTATAACGGGACCTCCCTGTATATATATACATATATATCTATTATGTTACCATCTATTTATAAGAGATGGAAATAAGCTAAGTGACCTCTCTACAAACCTTCTCAATACATACTTGCTGACCCAGCAGTAATGCAATTGGGGCCGGCAATACAATGTGCCACGCCCATACCTATCACATCCATGCATATGCCATAACATCGCTCGGTCACGCACCTGGCGCACCCACGCGGCATAAGAAAATGTACCTAACCATGTTACAAAAATGTGTAATATCTGTCAGACCTGTGAAGATTGAACTTTTCCACGTGAAAGATGCTTGCACAACGTGATAGCTCGCTTGACACAACAACAGAGTAGCTATAGTACACTGGGATAGAAAACAATGGGGTTTAGGTAATCAGGAGAGGCGTTCTCCAGAGCCGCGGCAAACTGCGACTCGTCAGAGAACTTGATCTCAGAGAAGGTATTAGTGATGTAGTGAACTCACACCCACACATACACAGTAACAAACGATATTATTGAGAATATTAAACTCTGAAGAGATTTGAGGGGAAACAATCGAGTGGAGACGTTTCTTGTAATAGCTTCAAGGAAGCATAACAAAAAACAACACTTACATGGTGACCAGAAACCCATTGATTGGAAGTTCCGTAAGGGCAAACGACAGTCACATGATGTTCGCTCATAAAAGAAAAATATTTATACCCATGAAACGGATTCAATGTTTCAGCTGGACTACCTTTATAAATGTCAAAGTCACATATGCCACCTTAAATAGGAAGGAAGGCAAATAGTGAAGCGGTAAATAGATCCCCTAGTCGGCCAGATGCATAGAGACAGATCGTCAGCCACTAATACTAGAGATAATAGTAAGTCCAGTGTTATAAATGTCTGATTAACAGAAAAATAGAAAATGTTCCACCTGATAAGTCTCAAAAATCTCTGATGACTTAAAGGTGACATGCACTACAATAACATCCATGGTAAGCGTTACTTACAAGACCGGATAGTAGTGCTGAATAGCATCCTGTCTGAACAAGGGTTGCAAATTGAATTTATCTTGACCAATGTTTAGTGTATGTAAGAAATCTTCCTCAGTATAAAGACTCACGGTTACTCTCCCACTAGCTGCATCTACCATGTTTGGCTAAGCGCCGCATTATTGGAAACGACCACATTGACTGAGGATTCAAAAACTAGTAAAGTTTGGTCAAAGAAATAAAATCTGTTGAGAGCATCTAAATGCACAATCGCACTGTTCAGCACTCTATTAAGTTGATTGGCCTGATAGAAGGTAAAAGTAAAAATATTCAAAAGGTGTCGGAGATCAATATCAAGAATTTCCAACCTTTTACTGTTAATGTTAATAAACCATTAATTTAGCCACCAAAATAGTAACCAGTCGATTATAGCCCTCCCACAAGTCTCGGACATGTTCATCCATAGCTGTCTCTAATAAGAACTGAGACACCTTACCGAAAGCATTGACAAGGTCTTGCTTGGTTTGGGCATGCAAAGGAATGGAGCCTATAACATGGTCGGCATGTAACAATGAAGGTAATTTCATGAAGGTCAGTCGATCCTTCCAAAGATCTATAATGAAAGTAACATGCTATACATGCATTTCACATAGCATGATGTGAAAGAAAACTAGTTAGACTCGGGGTCGTAGATTATAGCCGTGCTTGGCGTTAGTGGTGATTGGGTTAGTGGAAGTGCGTGGAGGTAGGTAAGCACATTCAGCAAAAGCCGGGTCCCTTCGGGCTTTGGTCTTCTTTAACCTGTCATTATGAATTATTTGGACAGTTTGAAGAAGTGGATCCAATACCTCAAACTTATTGCCATGCTTCTCACCAACAACAATGCGCGGGCCCAAGAATTTTGGCACCAACTTGGAATTCCTACTCGGACTCTGAACCATTACGGTATCACCTATTCTTATAGTAATAGGAACCGCACGCTTATGTTGTTGTGCCATCATCTCGACACGAGAAGCTTGTAGCCTTTCCTTGACCTTTTTGTGTATATTAATAATGACATGCAAATGCTGATCCAGATAACTATCTATGTTATACACAGGTTTATTAGGCTTGGCCAATAGGTCATATGGCATCCGTTTATCTGCACCATAAAGTATGTAGTGAGGAGACTTGCCCGTGAACTCTCAATCTCAAACTGAACTATTAATGCAAGCCGTCACGTAGGGTAACCAATCTTCCCAATTGTCGTGCAAACTAGTTTAGGACAGGTCTCAACGCGTCAAGGATCTTCCTGTTAACGCCCTCCGCCAGCCCATTCGAGCTTGGATGGTATGCGATCGTGAAAGTCTGCTTAATATTGTACATTGTACAAATCTCCGCAAGCAATGCATTACGGAACTCTGCGCCATTATCACTGAGCAATACTCTTGGTGTGGAATAAGGGCAGAAAAGATGAGTTATTAATGCATGGGCTACAGTCGCAGCCGTTTTATTCTTCACCGGTGCAAGGACTGCAAACCTTGAAAAGTGATCTACACACACCAGAAGATATTGTGAGCCGTGATGACTCTTGGGTAACTGTAGAAGATCTATTGCAACTACGTCCCATGGTTGCTCAGGTGGTGGGTATTCTAAAATAGGAGCGGGTCCTGGAGTCGTCCCTTTGTTTTGGGCACAAGATACACACCTGGCAACATATTCTTCAATGTCCACACGCATCGTGGGCCAAAAGTACACACAAACCTCGATTTCCCGGACCTCGATTTCCCGGATATCAGATTTGCCGGACAAAATCCGAGGTCCGGGGATATGTCAGTCTCGGACATTTAAAAAAAAAATATTATTATTTTTTTTTTTTTTTTAATTTCTTTAATTTTTTATTATTTATTTTTTTACGTTGAAATGCCTGGTCCTGTTCGTAAATTGACCAAGTTGTCCGGCGGTCCGAGCGTCTCCTGTCACCCCTGGTCAGTGTCCGCGCCTCCCGCCAGGTGTCAGCATGCTCAGCGGTCGTATTGTTTACATTTGGGCACACAACATTCACGGTTCACCTGCACAGCCTCCGTCAGTCACCTGACTCCCACTGCCCCTGGTGCAAGAACATTTCTGAGACTATTGAACACTTTCTGCTGCCTCCCGCCAGGTGGCAGCATGCTCAGCGGTCGTATTGTTTACATTTGGGCACACGACACTCACGGTTCACCTGCACAGCCTCCGTTAGTCCCCTGACCCCCACTGCCCCTGGTGCAGGAACGTCTCTTGAGACTATTGAACACTTTCTGCTGCCTCCCGCCAGGTGGCTGCATGCTCAGCGGACGTAAAAGTCCGCGGCGGGTTTTTTTTTTTTTTTTTTTATATATATATATATATATATATATATAATATATATATATATATATATATATATATATATATATATATATATATATATATATATATATTATATATATTTATATATTTGCGATTCCCGATTCCCGGACTTTTGCAGTTCCCGGACCAGTGCTTCCCCCTATTAGTCCGGGAAATCGAGGTTTGTGTGTACACACGCCTCGCAGCTGCTAGGGTACGATTATGTCAGATGTCCAGCCATGGGCACATCGTGCAAAAGTTTAGTACCGTCGGAACAAAGATGTTAAGACATGAGGCGCCCCGCGGCAGAAGGGTACTATGCGACAAAATCAATATTCGTCAGAAAACGCAGTTAAAGATTGGGAATGACTATCTCAAGAACTGTTTGAGTTAGAATGAAGTGTTGTATATCAAGTAAAAGCTGAGGATCTCAGCTTTCATTTGATGTAGAAAAAAAAAATTATCACAAATTATTATTGGTACTTATTTATTTTCTTTATATTCACCCATCCATGCGTAGACAGCCTAGTCTTGACTTCCACTTTCATTTCCACCGCCCCTCTCCCTTCCCCACAACCTTTCCACCCCACCCTCCATGCCTTTACTCGTACTCCAACAGCTCGTCCAGGTCATCGGGGTCCTCATCAGGTGGGACGTCTTCGGGTAGGCCAACTGTGTGTGCGTCGATTATGTTTTTGTAGAAGGTTTGTTTGTTGACAGGCATGAGGTTGAGGAGGTACTGAAGGTCACGCACCTTTCCTTTTAGAGGGCTAAGGGGCAGCTGTAGTGCTTGGGGTGGCGGGGGACAGAGAGGTCAAACACCTTGCGGGACCAGGCTGCCCGTCCCTTCTGCAGTCTGACCTCGGTGATGTTCTCGCTGTCAGCCTCGTAGTCTGACTTCAGTAGGTAGCCCTCACGGAATGCCAAACGCAGGAGGATTTTCACTGGCACTATTGTCACTGCTGGAATAATCCATGATAATGGCGAAAGTAATGCGTAAATCCAGAGAAAGCACTCATTGCTTTCTCTGCGTTGGAAGGGAGGGAGGGAAGGAAGGGGGCAGTGGTGGGGGATCCGACGCTCTCATTGGCTCAACGCTCTGACGTCACGGAGTGCGTCTCATCTCCCATTGGCTGGTTGAGCGCGGTGTGGAGATAGTACCCTTCTGCCACGGCCCTCCCTGCCTGAATGTGTTCCAAGTAATCGAAGCAGAAAATCACTTTGTAAACAATAGGACTTTCGACCTTGTGGAAATGTCGGAAAAAGGATGCTAACTCCACCATCCTGTAGAGCGGGAATTGAGATCTCTGTCGATGTAAAAATCTCATTTTTGGCCCCAGTGGCGCTTAGTACCCTTCTGCCGCGGGGCGCCTCACATATGCATGGGTGTGATAGGTATGGGCGTGGCACATTGTATTGTTGGCCCCAGTTGCATTACTGCTGGGTCAGCAAGTATTGAGAAGCCGGCAGGTTTGTAGAGAGGTCACTTAGCTTATTTTCATCTCTTATAAATAGATGGTAACATAATAAATATAAATATAGAGTAGTTATATTATCAGTATATTCTATGGTAGAAACATTACTTGCCTCTCACTATATGTTTAGTAGTGGAGCAGATGTATATGTGTGATACATAAACGAGTAGTCGACACCTGCATGACAGAGAGGTAGCGGCGGCTTACCGCCGGCGGCTACAGACGGGAGGGCGGCAATAGCCTTTGCCAGGGTAGGACGAAATGTACAGGAGTCCCTGATACAATCTCCGTCCTACCCTACCATTCTTAACAGAATGGTCTCCATTTGCACCTGTCCATACATCTTATTTATGAGAGTGCTGTGAAGTGTGGGGGAGGTGTATCCAGCTTCTTTCCTGTGAATACAGGAGTGAGGCAAGGGTGCGTCCTTGCCCCATCACTTTTCAACACTTGCATGGACTGGATATTGGGCAAAGTTGTAGATCAAAGTGATTGTGGACATCCCTCGGCAACACCAAGATCACTGATCTTGTTTTTGCCGATGATACAGTTATCTTTGCTGAGTCGCTGGAGGTCCTGGTGATGGCTCTTGAGGCGCTGCACGAGGAGACAAAGCCTTTGGGACTTGAAGTCTCCTGGCTCAAGACCAAGGTCCAGGTGTTTGGAGGCTTACTAGATGAAACAGTACAGTCTGTTCATGCGTGTAGTGAGGACATTGAGATCTTGGAAAGTTTTACATACCTTGGTAGCACAGTCCATAATGACAGCAGGTCACGTCAAGAAGTCTTACGGTGGATTGGCATAGCCCACGGTGTTATGGACTCGCTCAGCAGGAGTATTTGGCATTGGTACCTGTGCAGGAGGACAAAGATCCGGCTCTTCAAGTCGCTTGTGATCCCTGTCTTACTCTATGGTTGTGAGACCTGGACACTAAATAGCGACTAGAAGAGGTGAATCGATGCCTTTGGTAATGAGTGTCTTCGAAGAATCATGGGGTATCGCTGGGATGATTAAGTGTCAAACCAGGGATTGCACCGTGAGACTGAATCGAGGCCTATTACCATATTTTACGGCTTATAAGACGCTGTATCTTGGAAGACGCACCCTGATTTTGGAAAGAAATTTCTATGAAAAAAAAAACAGATCACCAAAACTGTTGTCCGATATACGTACAGTCATTTTCACACAAGAACACACTCCCTATTCATTATCTTCATTCAGCACTGCTCATCAGCCAATTATATTTTCTAGTTTGTATGCGATAGTATAAGTAAATTGTCATGTTGTCTGGCTGAACATGTACACGCAGGTCGGACGGCGGGAGTGAAAACAAACCCGACCGCGGCGGTGTGCAGCTGCGTGCCTGCCTGGCGTGCCGATCAGTTGAGTCTGGCTTTGTCGTCCTAAGTGTAAACACCTCTCACGTCCTCCCGTGCCTCACTACGTTGTCTGCCTCCTGTGCCTCACCACATATTGTTTGAATTTTCCTGTATGCGTATAGTATTTATGATGGCTGCATTTACACATGTATACAAACTTTTATCTAATGTAACAAAGTTCCTTATTCACGGAATGGCTGTTGGCGCCAATCTGCCGAGGCGGAATGGCTCCCGCCAGTACCGCAGTATACATCACAGCGTGAAAACAGATAACAGATAAGTACTGAGGTTACATGATTTAAGAGCCTGAATTGAATAGCTACCTAAGCTAACCTCCTACAACATTCGTCTTGGAAGACGCATGAATATTTTTCAGGGAATTTTTAGGGAAGAAAGTGCGTCTTATAAGCCGTAAAATACGATACCTGCATAGTCCGTCAGTGCCAACTTTGGCTATATGGGCATGTGATACGTTACCCTGAAACCGATCCTTCACACCGGGTTGTATCTGTAAGAGAAAATCCGGTGTGGAGGAGGCCAAGGGGACACCCACAAGGCTCGTGGCTGGGGCAAGTTTATGCTTCTTGTTGAGAGTTGCTTGGTGTGGGAAGGGACTCTGCATGGGGACTCGCGCGTGGTGACCCACGGGAGTGGCGTCGTTGAGTGGGCGAGGCAACGCACCCCCCAGCGTATGCCCCCAATGATTGATTGATTGATATATCTTATCTTCTAATCCTCTCACACACATACTGGAGCACTCTATCTACCCATTTGATAGGGAATTATCCTCTCATACTTCCAGCATCTATACTATTCATATATCCTTGTCAATCTCTCTTTCGTTCATCCTCTCCAGGTGTCCAAACATTTCAGTGTTGTGCTCACCATTTTTACCTCTTCACTTTTCACTCCCTCTCCCTTACCACTTCTTCTTTCTATTTAAAGTCAGATTACGCTCACAATACAATATTTTCCCATAACTTAGGAGGTTTGACGGCCGATGATACACTTCCAATTATCTCTATCCATTGCCTCAACTTCTTCAATGCCCAATGCTGCCAGATCATCTTCAACACTCCATGTCTTCCTTGGCCTGCCTGGTGGTTGGCGACCTAACACTTCCTTTCCAGCAGCTCTCCCCAATGCCTCACCACCTTTTCTCCTCTTCACGTGCTCAAACCACCTCAATTGCCCAACTCTCAGCACTGTACTCAGCTCCTTCAATCCACATTTTCTTGCCACCTCTTCACTGGACATTTAATTTCTCCATGTGATCCCAGCCATTTACCTCAACATTCTTCGATCACATCTAACCAACACATCCTCCAACTTCTTCGTCAAAGCCCATGTCTCAGAACCATACAACCATACACATCCCTTACCCCTCATACCAAATTTTTCATATATATTCTCATTACTTCCACCATCCATTCTGTTTACATCACATCCACTTCTTAGGTAACTAATTTCTACTGCTTGAAACATAGACCTCAGGCATTTAGTATTCCACGTCCAAGTCTCACTTACGGATGTCGCTGCTACCACTGTAATGCTTTGCTGGGGACCTTCTTCTCTTCCTTACTCATTGTCCTTTCTCTCATCACGTGACCCAAAGATCCCTCTACTTTCCTTTCTTGTAGGACTCTCTCTTATCTCTCCTTCATAGACTCCTTTAAAGAAGGACTGGAGCCTCCCATGCTCGGGGTTTGTAACTTGAGTGTGAAGGATTAACTTGAGTCCTGGGCTAAAATGACTTCTAGAAGGGTTAGAGACACGATCTCGGGGCCAAATAGGGGTTTTTGAGGACGGCGAGTTCACTAGCAATATTTTCAACACCACCTGGGGTCATCTTCAAGGTCAAAAGGTCATATTTCAAGGTCAAATTAGTGAATTTAGGTAATTTTTGCCCGTTTTTTGTGTCTTAACTCATAAACGGTGAGAGATGGCCGATTATAATAAGAGGCAAGTTTGTAGAGCTGTTAAAATTTGATATTTTATCATCATGTATCGTATTACATAAACATTATATGCATATCACAACACTGTCTATTACAGCTATGTCTATGTCTATCACTAGTTGGAGAGCTTTTCTTGCCTCCTGAGGCATCCCACAGCCTTTTCTTTGTCACTTACATTGAGGACATGAGCTTTCAATAGAATGTTAGCTAAAGTAGTACATGCAGCATTACTACTAGACAGGTGCATCTACAAAGGGTAACAACTCAGCAAAATGAAAGCGGCAACACATTTTAGTCTTGTCATGTCATTATAGGCATTATGTACAAAAAAGACGGTTGACATAGTCGGCACACTCAGTCCTCCTCTATTCAAATTATCTAGGAACTCAGATGACACCTCGTTACCATGATCATCAATGATCTGCTCCATACTAGTGCTATCACCATATTTATGACCAAGGTCTCCGGCCAAATAAACAACTTTGTGCTTAAGGGTATCATCAGACCTCAAGAGTTCCTGAGTGTCTTGAGGAGTGATCTCGTTAATGAGTTCACTTCGTTCATCTGGATTTATGGAAGTAGTACAATTCTTGTCACAATCAAGCACACAAGAACTAGATTCTGGCATAATGTCATGCTTAATGAGTGTCTGCAAATTTGCAATTTTAGCTGCAGCCATTATGTCAACTACATCAATGTAGAAGTTTCCACCGCTTCTTTGCCTGGCTTGGCCGAAAAACTTTTCAAAGGCTTCATCCGCGAATATAGCAGGAAGAACGTAGTCAAAGTCTTTCTCTGCCAGAAGCAATTTGGCAGCATCCACATTATTACATGTGGACACAGTGAAGGCTTCAGCAGTTTGCTGAGTTAGCTTCAGCTTGGAGAGCTGAAAAGCTCTCCAACTAGCGATAGCTCTCCAACTAGTGATAGTGATTGACCCCCCCCCCCCCCCCTATGAGGTTAGGTTAGGTTCGGTTCGGGTAATAATCCTCCCAACAGGCAGCAGGGCAAGGCAAGCGGACCACTCTGCAACTGGCGGGTGGGCTGGCGAATGCGGGGAGGGGCGGCACACTTATTTTCGTACAATTCTGTCACTTCTCTGGTTTCTGAGACACTGACTATTATTTCCTGGCAAAGTTTAAGTGCTTTTTCTGATGGATGTACATTGTTATCAATGGAAACGGCAACCTTAGGATTTGGTGATGAAAAAAAAAAAAAAATGTATTGGGTTTCCGGGAAATAAAAATATATCCCTCTGAAGAAGAAAAAACTACCGTATTTGCCGGCGCATAAGACGCACCCCTATTTTACAAAGAGATTTTTAGAAAAAAATTAAATATTGGTGTTTTTGAGGGGGGAAAAAAAAATCTTACATTTATCAAAAGTTATTAAAAAAAAAAAGTATTTGTAGGGGAAAGCAAATAATTATGAGCCTGTACCTCGATACAATATTCACAGTGCAGTGAATGTGAATGAAAAATTATACTATAGTTAAAATGTAAAGGGAATGACACTTAGGGTAATCAAAGTCGGTCATAATATATTGCAGGATGCCCCCACGAATTGATATTCTAATTCCCATGGTGCAATTGAATAATAATGGCATTACACGTAGTACCGAAAATCTACCATTATTTCAGCCAGAAAGTTAAGTTAGGTCAAATCAGATTAGGTTGGGTTAGAGGTGTGATTTGGTTTAGTAACAGATGATATAGAGAAAACACGAATATTACCAATAATATGGCAGTGTGAAACGTAGCAATGTTTGCGGGGTGGACCTGGAGGGGCAGGTTGCCCCCCTCCCCGCACACACATGTAAACAAACATTGATGTCCGACAAAAACGAGAGCCAGATTAATTCAAAACACATCAAAACTATTCAGGAGGACTAAATTTCAGCCTCGAAGTCGGTGGTTGCCCAATAACAAAAATTTACGAAGATATTTAGGTAACACTGTCTGTAAGGTAGCCATCTCTACCTTGTAAGTTGTTTGTTTGTACTATGTTTAGTAAGGCATTTGACAAAGTACCACACGGGCGACTCATAAATAATGTTAGGGCTCATGGTATAGATGGGAAGGTTCTTCCTTGGATCAGAGCTTGGCTAAGTAATAGGCAACAAAGGGTTACAATTAATGGTTCCAAATCTGAATGGGGACTGGTGACAAGTGGAGTTCCACAAGGGTCTGTTTTGGGCCCATTACTATGTTTGATTTACATCAACGACTTGGATAGTGGGATTAGCAGTGATATCAGCAAGTTTGCTGATGATACTAAGTTAGGTAGGATTATTGGATCACAGTCTGACTTAAACATGTTGCAGGGAGACTTAGATAAACTTAACGAGTGGGCAGTCAGATGGCAGATGGAATTTAATATTGATAAATGTAGCGTTATGAATGTTGGTAGAAAAAACCCTGGCAATAGATACACCATAAGCAATGTATCACTGAAAAGATCAGAAGGTGAAAAAGATCTTGGAGTGAGGGTGAGCCCAGACCTCCGACCTAGGAAACAATGTATTGAGGCCAGAAATAGAGCTAATAGAGTATTAGGATTCATTACCAGAAGTGTTAAAAGTAGAAGTGCGGAAGTTATTCTAAAGCTTTATCTGGAATAAATATCTATATATCTGGATATAAATATCTGGAATATCTCTAGTCAGGCCTCACCTAGACTATGCAGTTCAGTTTTGGTCTCCATATTACAGGATGGATATAGTGTTGTTAGAAAAAGTGCAGAGAAGGATGACCAAAATGATACAAGGGATGCGTAACTTTAGTTATGAGAAGAGATTGAAGTTATTAAAATTACTCTCACTCGAGAGACGCAGAGTAAGGGGCGATCTGATAGAAGTTTTGAAGTGGATAAAGGGATTTAATAAAGGAGAGGTAGGAAAAGTTCTTACGGCTTTTAACCAGGGTAGAACAAGAAGTAACGGATTCAAGCTGGAAAAGCGTAGATTTAGAAAGGAAATAGGGAAAAACTGGTTCACAAATAGGGTGGTGAATGAATGGAATGGTCTCAGTAGACAGGTAATTAGTGCTGAGTCATTGGGGAGCTTTAAAGGAGAGCTGGATAGGTTCGTGGATGTAGGTAGTGTTAGGTGACAGGAACTACCACGTGTAGGCCTCGCGGCCTCTTGTAGCTTCCTTATTTTCTTATGTCCTTATGTTGTGTTATTGTTGTAATTGTTGAAGGGCACTGTTGTCGGGATCGACGATATTTGCTCTGGTTTACACCTATGAATCTATCACAGTCGCGAGGGTTGATTAGTCTTCTTCAGGAAGGTACAGGTGAAGGCTGGTTCACACTCTGAAATCACGGCAGCGTTCCGTCAGACGTGCCTTGTATTCACGTGCCTTGTATTTGTCACGGTTCCGTCATTTTCGGCAGTTCCTGCTCACCCTCTAAGCAGACATGGTGCCTCAGAGGCTATGGTTGAAGAAATTTGCATTAATAGCACTTCTGGTGGATGAAGAAGAGGAGTTGAACTCTAAATGACACTGTTTTAGGTATATAAATAAAGTATATAAAGCCTTGAGAAAATGATAATTATCAGCACGGCACAGTCTCATTACGTTAAAATATTCTTCCCCAGAAACCGTTACGTGACAGGACGACGGTGGTGTATTGGAGCCGTGACGGCGGCGCCCCGTTAAGTGTAACACGTCTATTTGTTTGAATGTAAAAAATTCTAACGGATGTGATGAGACGGTGCCGTGTCACCAAGATGGTATGGTGTGATTCGGCCTTGAGGCGGACGATGATGCGCAGTGATGGGTCTTGGTGCATCGTGTGGAAGCCTTTTGTCCCGTCTACATCTACCGTTGCACTCTTTTTACTAGCACTCTTTCATACAGTTTCCTTATCCGTAGAGGTACAAGGGTGAGGATTGAGGGGTTGAGGTGGTACAAATTAAGGCCTATGCTGTCTCCTATCCCACCTTGCTTACCACTGTAGCGGTGCTAACACACAAACTCACACACACACCTGCATCGGCTTAGGCCACCCCCCTGTCTGGAAACAGGATTAGTGGGTGACCTGATGCTGACCTGACTTGACCTCGCCGACACAACTGCAACACCAGCCAGGTAATTCATTCAGCCACAGGACACACATAGACACACACGCCGCGCACCTCTTGTCCCCACGTTGTACAATGACTCGCTGTCAAATAAACTACAAAGCCACGACGCCCTTTCTCCATCCTTGTGTGTTTCAGACTCCCCAAGATACTACACCTTCCTCTCACCGCTCACACTAAAAAAAAAACTTTAACACGCTCTTTGATTCACTATTCCATTTATCAACAATACTCAGTCCAGCAAAAATTCCATCACCATTTTCTGCCTCCCTTCTATCAAATCCTTCCAACTGTTTGTCAACTTGTGTGGCCCGAGTCGAATGCGGGTTAAGGCTACCTACATCTAATATGCGGGATGTTTGTCTTTTCCATGGGTGCGGGGAGGAGTCTGAGCGGTAATGACCCATGGTGGGTGCGCGGAGGGCGTCGCCGAGTGAAGTATCCCAGGTGAAGCGGCAGACCTGAGATATCAGACGTTTTACAATGGAGAGCAGCAGCGGGGTGTGGATGATGTTTACATCTGACACGGCCATCTTGGCAGCAACAATCGCTATCTTGTTGCCCCAGCTCTTGTTTTCTCTTAAACTCCAACCTTTTCTTAGTATTATGCATTACTGTTGATAACACAGTTACTAATTTGTGCTCAGTGGACTACTGCTCAACACAGATCACTCCAGACCCCTTTAGTAATACACCACCGGCTGTTCTGCATTCTCTGCCCGACCTCTCATGCGCTAATATGGCTGCATTAGACGCAGGGTGAACTTTGCATTCCTTTTTAAGGGAAAAAACTGCATCTTATGCGCCGGCAAATACGGTAATTTTAGGCAAGGAAAACTAGTCAGTGTCTCAGAAAATGACTGCGCAGTTCTCATCCATTTTTACCATGAAAAATTAATACAGTAAAACCCTTATAACTCGGCACGATAGGGGCTCTGGCCCTTGCCGAGTTATTCAATGTGCCGAGTTATGCAATGTCCTCCTCTGATATGGGTTAAAAAAAAAAAAAAAAAAAAAAAAAATTGTCAAAGCATAAAAACTACACTTACCAGTGAACGGGTAGAATGTGCTGGATTTTATATCAAACTCAGCACAAATAGCACGCATGGACGCACCTGCACCCATCCTTGCCAGCACTTTCACCTTTTCCTGCAGGCTCAGGCTCTTCAATTTCATTCCCTTCCTGCTGGAGACACCCTTGCATGATGGAGCTGACATCTTGATATACAGTACTGTTTGATGTAATTCCAAAACACGTAAAATAGGTGGCAAAGTAAAGCAAAGGTCAGGTACCAGCGCGTAGGCTGAGCCGTGTTTTTGTCGTCCAAGCACCGTCTTGGATTACGAATCCCAATCCAATAACACTTGCTGAAATGTGTGTTATACTACTTTGTGATATTGTTTGCAATGTTTTGCATTGATTATTATTTCGGCTCCTACCAAGCTTGTTGTGTTTTTTAAGCAGAAACCAATCCATTTTTAATTTCGACAAAAAACGGAATTCGTATCCAAGACGGTGCTTGGACGACATAAACACGGCTCAGCAGCTGACAGCCTACGCGCTGGTTCCTGACCTTTGCTTTACTTTGCCACGTATTTTACGTGTTTTGGGATTACATCATACAGTACTGTATTTCAAGATGTCAGCTCCATCACGCAAGGGTGTCTCCAGCAGGAAGGGAGACTTCAATGAAATTGAAGAGCCTGAGCCTGCAGGAAAGGTCAAAAGGACAAAAATACTACTTTATGCGACTAAGGCTTTGCCGAGTGTAAGCAAAGAGATGCAGTTATAACAGCAATATGCTGAGATACATTATTTTTTGCCGACTTTCTGTTTACATGTTCACACAAGAGGTTGTGAGGGCATGATATACCGAGTGAAAACCAAGCGATGCAATCTAGGGGAGGCGGTAGCAGAGTGGTTAGCGTCACCGAGTGGCGTTCTCGAAAACCCGAGTTCGATCCCGAGTGAGACCCATAAATCCACTTGAAATCTTTCTGCACCATCGAGTGGCCTAAGAACACCCACATGCCCTGTCCATTAACTCTACCTTCGACTGCGAGTACCTGGGAGGACACAGGGGGGCGGCATGAGCCTCTAATTACAGGTGTCACTATAAGAATCCTGCCTGCGCCACCACTGGCGAGGGCCAACCATCACAGCCCTCGAGTGAGCCTCCAGGGCCTACCATCCCACCCCTGGAGCTCACTGCCTACACGCGCTAAAGGCATAAGAGAAGAAAAAAAAAAAAAAAAAAAAAAAAAAACTTTCTTTGCCTTGCCGAGTTATATCAAATTCCGAGTTATACAGTGCCGAGTTATAAGGGTTTTACTGTAGAGTTTATTGGAGCATTTGCTCATAATCCCTTAAAATATTTTGAGCTTTACATTCTTATTCATGATCAAATATGTTGCAGTCTACTCTATAGCATTTGTATCGCAAATTATTAGTTTTTGAAAAACCTTACTCTCTGGTTAGTAGGAATTAGGTCAAATAAATTGGTTAGTTAACGTTGGGAGTCCAGGTTAGGTTTAATTTCCTTTGGGTTATTAGTTTTATAATGATAGTGCTTTATGGAATCATACATGTTATCTTTAGTACTCTCAGACTGATCTTTTTTAATGAAATATGCTAATATATCTTTACATAGTGTTTCTTGCAAGTGGCTCCTACTCAGCATATACCCCAACAAATAATACCTTATTCCCCATTATCCAAAACACTTTGCTAAATTTCCAGTTTGACACCGAATTCACTTTGGTGGACGAAACTATTTTTTCCAGATGAGTTTTGATGTGTTTTAAATCAATCTTATAACTGTTTCTGTCGCAATTTTTTTTTTTTTTAAGTGATTTGCGACAAAAAATTATTGAAAAACAAAATTCAACATAACCGAACCTATACCTAACCTAACCTTTACCTAACATAACCAAACCTTTACCTAACATAACCAAACCTTTACCTAACATAACCTAACCTTTACCTAACATAGCCAAACCTTTACCTAACATAACCTAACCTTTACCTAACATAACCTATACCTTTACCTAACATAACCAAACCTGTACCTAACATAACCAAACCTTTACCTAACATAACCAAACCTTTACCTAACATAACCAAACCTTTACCTAACATAACCAAACCTTTATCTAACATAACCAAACCCTTATCTAACATAACCAAACCTTTACCTAACATAACCAAACCTTTATCTAACATAACCAAACCTTTACCTAACATAACCAAACCTTTATCTAACATAACCAAACCTTTACCTAACATAACCAAACCTTTATCTAACATAACCTAACCTTTACCTAACATAACCAAACCTTTACCTAATATAACCAAACCTTTACCTAACATAACCTAACCTTTACCTAACATAACCAAACCTTTACCTAACATAACATAACCTTTACCTAACATAACCTTTACCTAACATAAGCTATACCTAACCTAACCTAACCTTTACCCCCCCCCCCCAAAATAAAGTGATTGCCACAGAAACGGTTAGCAGATTAATTCAAAACACATCAAAACTCACCAGAAAAAAATAGTCACAGTTCCTTGTACAACGTGAATTATAGAGAAATGTGCATGCCTACAGTCGCACACACACCATATCAGGCAGGACAGTAACAATAATGACACTCATGGTCACCACATATATCAAGATAGGTGAATTTGTGGATTAAAATAACTCAGACGTTTTCGGCTACTTTTTCGGTGAAGCGGGATGTTGTTTATCATATATAATATATCTGAAGAGACTGGACTGGATGTATATTGACACTCATCGTCACCACACATAACACATAAGGTAAATATGTTGACAAGATAAACACAGCCCCATCCTGGCTATATTTTCGGTGCTTGTGACTACAGGCTACCCTTTCGGCGCCGTGTTGATATTGTTATCATAACCTTCATTATATACCTTCAGTATTCACCTCAAAGTGATAACACTTGCTGAAATGTGTGTTATACTTCTTTGTGATATTGTTTGCAATGTTTTGCGTTGATTATTATTTCGGCTCCTACCAAGCTTGTTGTGTTTTTGTCGCAGAAACCAATCGCGTCAAAAAACGGTCTTCGTATCCAAGACGGTGCTTGGACGACAAAAACACGTCTCAGGTGGCAGATGGAATTTAGTATTGATAAGTGTAGCGTAATTAATGTTGGTAGAAAAAATCCTGGTAATAGATACACTATAAAATTATGCAATGTATCACTAAAGAGATCAGAAGGCGAGACAGATCTGGGAGTGTGGGTAAGCTCAGACCTCCGTCCTAGGAAACAATGTATTGAGGCTAGAAATCGAGCTAATAGAGTGTTAGGATTCATTACCAGGAGTGTTAAAAGTAGAAGTGCTGAGGTTTTTCTAAAGCTTTATTTGGCTCTAGTCAGACCTCACCTAGACTATGCGGTTCAGTTTTGGTCTCAATATTACAGGATGGATATAGCTTTGTTAGAATCAGTGCAGAGAAGGATGACCAAAATTATTCATGGGATGCATAACTTTAGTTATGAGAAGAGATTGAAGCTATTAAATTCACACTCACTCGAGAGTGTAGAGTAAGGGGCGATCTGATAGAAGTTTTTAAGTGGATAAAGGGATACAATATAGGAGAGGTAGAAAAAGTTCTTACAGCTAGTAATCAGGGTAGAACAAGAATTAACGGATTCAAACTGGAAAAGCGTAGATTTAAAAAGAAAATGGGGAAAAACTGGTTCACAAACAGGGTGGTGAATGATTAGAATGGACTCAGTCGTCATGTAGTTAGTGCGGAGTCAATAGGGAGCTTTAAAAGGAGGCTAGACAATATCATGGATGGGGATGAAAGGTGGATGTAGGTAGTGTTAAGTAACAGGAACTACCACGTGTAGGTCTTGCAGCCTCTTGTAGCTTCCTTATTTTCTTATATTCTTATGTTCTACACATTATCTATATATTTTCTTAATCACATTCTCTCATCATCCCCTCTTTCAATGTGACCAAACTACAGTACTCCCAGGTGTTCTCTCGCCAGTAAGCTATACTGGTTTCCTCACTTCTCTCTGATCCTGTTATTTCTCACTCTATCAAACAATCACTCTCCTGATATTGTTCATAAGCGCTTCATATCCAGCACCTCTATTCCCTTCCTCCCCTGTGCATTTAATGCCTCTGCCTTGCGGCCATACGAAACAGTTGTAATCGTAATAGTGCTAGTAAATGTTGTGATGCTGATGGCAGGAATATTGGGTAGGCATCATTGGTGGTGGGAAGGGTGGAACAACAGTGCATGACGTTGCACGTCAAGGGCGAAGAATATGTAGTGTATTAGTGATTATGTAATTCTCAGCAATAAAGTAGAATCACAACTTCGGTTTTCCAGTGGTGATGGTGTCTTGAAAACTGTGTTCCCACTGGCCTGGTTGGACAGCATTATAATGTCATTAATGGTGAGGGAAGGGATGACTAGTATGTTGATGCTGATGGTAATGTTTTATGTTGCAGGTGGAGTGGATCTCAAGTTTCCTCACCATGACAATGAGTTGGCGCAGGCAGAGGCATACTTCAACAATGACCATTGGGTGAGTGTAAGACTTTGGTTGCCAGTATTGTCATCCTTAGACATGTGTGCCGTTGTCATTGCTACATATATTTTATATGCATAACATGACTGTGTTGTGCATATGGTTGTGAAATTCATAATATTGTCATAATCACTATTATTACCAGTGTTGTAGTTAGTTTTCTCTGCTTACAACCAAGAGGACTGAAGTTTGAGTCTCAGGCTCGGTGTCTACAATGCACTCTTGGTTTTACTTTAACCCTTGCTTCACTTAGTAAAGAAAAGCTGCAGGACTCAGCCAAGGACGTGACTTCACTATTGGTAGGAGTGCAGGGCTAGCAGTTCTGCTCTCTTGTAAGTGTGTGTATGCTATAAGATAAAAAGAAAGCATTACATTTGTATTTGTATTTATTACAGGTACAATATTTTCTACACACCGGTCATCTGCATATTGATGGCTGCAAGATGAGCAAGAGCCTCAAGAACTTCATCACCATCAAGCAGGCTCTAACAGAACACTCCCCGGCTCTCCTGCGCATCTCCTTCCTTCTCCACTCCTGGAAGGACACACTTGACTACAGCCCGTGAGTGTCCTTGGCATGCTGGGTCCTGCAGCACACCAGGGCTTCCTGTTGTGGGAGCCAGGGGGGTGCTCATTGATAGCCTTGATATCTTTGAGTGGCTTGTGAGGCATTAGCATTTTCCTTTCTTTCTTTCTTTCTTTCTTATCTTTGCTTGTTATGTGCATATTAGTTGTTATTTAGAAACATTATTTGTTTGATTATTTTTTGTGCTACTCTGCCTAACAATAAAGTCAACTGTTTAAACTTCTACTCCATATGGCAAAAGCAAATGAAAGCAGATAATATATGACCAATACAGAAAATTGGCCCACCTGGTAGTTTATGTACCATATTTTTTGGTGTATATGACGCACCTCTATTTTCATTACGATCTCCAGGGAAAAAAACCATTCCAGTTTTTATCTATATAAGTTTTCAACAATAGCTTAATCTTAAGCATAATATTCTTAACCATAGTTCATGATTAGTATAATCATAATATCATGATTATAATTTATAACCCATCATAAAGTCCATAATAAAATATTGTATTGTTGGTTAATATATCAAAACATTGCTCAGCCATTAGGAAACCCCAAACTACTTTGCACCACCAAATGGACTGAAAACAGGCTCTGAAAGCTCACTCACTTTCCCATAAGCAATATTATCTTTGGTGCCATTAAGGCAATTGTTCACATTACATCTTATAAACATCTTTGTTGCAGTATCCATTACTTGCTGGGCAAAATACATAATGTCTAGGGAAACATAAAACTTTTGGCCTTCAGTGTATAGGACGCAGGGTAGTTTTGAGACCCATTTTTTCTAGAAAAAGATGTCATATACTGAAAAATATGGTAACAAAATATATGGTTGTGCTTCATGCTAGAGGCAAGTTAGTTGTTCAGCCTCCAGCTAACACATAGATTGTATTCATTTTATTTTATTTATTTATTTATTTATTTATTTGATCTTTTATTTTTTTTTATTCATTTGATACAATTTTTCTGACGGCAGTCATGGGTAATATATATTGTGTTGATCCCTCCCAATCCATGCCAGCTCTTCCTAATCCCTAATGATTTGCTCAATTTACTAGGTTTTAAATGGCATGCAAAGACTCCACATTTTGAACTGAATTTGACTTTGAATTAATGAAGAATGCCGATGACATGACAATATAAAGAACCTTTAATGATTGAAATGATTTATATATATATTTTTCTTTTTGGGGGGGTGGGGGGGGGCACATAAAATGTGGCTTTAATAGATGCTTGGTCGTGGGATGTAGCAAGAAAGATGTAGTAGGGAATGACGTGCTGCAAGTATGTGTGTCATGTGTGAATGTTCCCGGCTTTTTTACTATTTTATCTATGTTGTTCCCTTTTTTTCCCTTTTGCAATGCAAACTACTTTTTTTGGTCCCTTGTATATTGTCTCTTCGAGAGAAATTCAAGGACAGCACCTGAAGTAGAAGTTGATATTGTAAAACTCCTCTCTTTAATAAGAGTCAGTCCCATAGAGGCCATGTTAATAATTAAGCCTTAGATGTATGTAGAAAAAGAGTTCCACATAACTGAATTATCGTTTATTGAAAGAAATTGGTCTCACATTGCATATATGAAGCGGATAAAAGATACTGCTTGCCTTGCATGCATCCCATAAGACAGTAAGATATATTTGTAGGGAGGTATATGAAAGGCTCACAGGATGGATATTTCAATTAATAGTGTTTCCAAGCCTAAGAGAAATGACTTCATACCCATGAAAATGCATTGATGTTTATTTTTATAGTGGCCATTCAAAACCTATGAAATGCTTTTTTGAAAAATAACTTTTTACCCCCCTCCCCCCCTTGTCACGCCTTGTAACAAATGTCCAGAATCCCGTAGAAAATTATATAGCACCTGCTAATACCCCCCCCCCCCCCCCGAATAAGCAGGTTTCCATTTTTTTCAAATGTAATTATATAAGTAACCTAAATACATGTAAATTATTATCGTTAGGTTTTTCTTAATAATTTGTTATGATATCAAAGAATCCCAGATATATTTGAAATGAAAATGTTCTTTTGACATTTATTAAATTTCTTTACTAATTTGAAGTAATCTGAAAATGTAATGTAACACATGGCTGCTACCCCCTCCCCCCCCCACTGTCACACTCATAACACCACCAAACTCTCCCCCCCCCCCCCCCCCTTAGGCATTACGTCATTTTTGAACGGCCCCATATAGATTGTTTTGATATGGATAGCACCCTATGTGAGTTGAAGGTCATGTTAGCAATACAAGCTAGCTTGCTAAGAGTGAATCAACGAAAATGTTTCCTTTGGGTCATTCTTTGCAGCAACACAATGGAGGGGTCACGTCAGTACTACAAGATGATCACAGAGTTCAGCCTCAATGTGCAGGACCTGGTGCGGCGTGCAGGCCAGTCCGGCACCCAGTGGGCCGGCCCTGAGGTGGCCCTACAGGAGACCCTCAATGCTACCAGGTATGTTTTGTTAGTGCAGCAGGATTGGAAGCATCAACTAGGACTGAATAAATTCATCAGTTGTCACAGTCATGAGATACTAAAAGCTTTTACCAAGAATAGTAAGAGGGCTGAAGTCTATTGGTAAAAGTAAGTATCCATCACAGGACTGTCAGGGCTCTGCGATCTGCATAATACTTTTAAGCTTTTTAATGGATAGAGTATTATGGATGATAAAAAGTGAGGCCAAAGACCTCACTTAAAGTTTGTACTATAAGTTTTTACTTTATACTAAAAGTTTGCTTATAGAATTCAAAGCATCTCGCTGAGTTGCCATTGACTTGGTTTCTGATTACCATTATTATTATTATTATTATTATTATTATTGTTATTGTTATTATTGTTGTTGTTGTTGTTGTTGTTATTATTATTATTTCAGTAAAACTTTGATTAGTTGGTATTCATCAAGTCGTAAATACCAATAAGTCATAATGGCTGAAATATTCATTTAAGAAATAATTTCTAATTTTGAAAAAATAAAGAATTTTTATTCCTATTTTTTGCTTACCGTGCCTGTAGGCAGTGACCTCCAGGGCTCCAATATGAAAAACGTATCCACCTAATTCAAAAAAGCATCCAAATAGTATCTAATATTATTTGAAAAAATATTTTACATGGCAAGTTGATGAACCCGTTTACTCACACCTAAAGTATTATTATGGTATATAGAGTTTTATGGTATTGGCTCCTGCCAATATCATAGTAAACATCAATGAGTGAGGACAGATCAGTTGATTATGGTATTTTTTTACAAAAGTCATGTTTTTTAGGGAAATAAGGCGTGGAAATTAATTATTTTTTGTGGATTAGGTATTTTGAATGATCATTCAATATAAATATGCAAAGAAAAAATGGGTCTGGATGATTACTTTAACATTTCCTGGAAACAGAGTTGGAATTAAAAAAATCTGACTCCACATTCCTGCTTGTAAAGCCCATCTAATAGCTCTTAGGTGGTCATTTACCTCTAACAATGTTGATGGTACACCATTTATATTGGTATATGACACCTTCCATATTTTTCTTCCTTTTAAATTGATGCTATCTCCTCGGTGACATGTCTGATTGTCTGTACCATTTCCTCAATCTATGATCAATGACTCTCCAATAGAATTTTGTTTTCTCCTCTTCCAAAGTGTGTTTGTGTGTGTGTATGTTGTAGTGAGTCAAATTGAGAAGCAGGTGTTGAGTGTATCATTCCAATACAGAGTGGCTGTACACAAGGCTCTCTGTGACAACATCGACACCAGGACAGCTCTTGACACCATTCGGGATCTGCTCACTGAAGCCAACAAGTACATGAACAGCCACACACAGGTGAGCATGACTAAGATGTGGTTTCTTGGGCTAAATGTAGAGAGGAATGTTCCTTAATCTGTCATGCTTACTGTTAAGTTTTTATCTATATTTGTTTAAGGAGAAAGCATATCTATACTTGATAGGTAAATGAGTAAAATTATAGTAAAACTATAATGGCTACAGGGTAGCCAATACTACCCTGACATGTGTTGTCAGGGTAGTATTGGCACACAGTATATGGTTGTTTGCTGTAAACTCATGCAGGAATGATACAGCTTCAGGAATTTTCCCTAAATCATGTCGTTGTTCCTCATGCTACCTGGTCGAACAGCTCCGAGCTCCTAAACAGACCTAGCCTGGCCCGGGATTTTCCTACAGAGAGAAACTCTCCATGGAGTTTATGTTATATTATTGGCGTGTGTGAATATGTGATGTGCAGTCTTCCATAATAATGTTTGGTAGTGTGGGATGCTGTGTTGCATCCTGGACAGGCATTCACAATGGACCCACCCAGTCTCTTCTGATTGCTCAGAAGAGCCGGGTGGTGTCCACACCGCAGCCTGGCCAGGTGGACTCTGTCCTCACGGGGAAGGGAGGACTCTGAAGGATGGATGCTTGGAGGCCGTGCAAGCAGCCGAGTGTTGTCCTCGAGTGATTGGTTTGAGCGATGGGTGATCTGATTATGGATATGCCTCTGGCTGTCGGTTTGGGGAGGACAAGGTGGAAGTGGTGATAAAATTTGTGTGATAATGTATGCTAGGTGCTATTTGATGTTTCTTGGCGTGTGAGGGTGATGTGCCATGTTGTGTTGTGGGTTTGTTGGGACTGTGGCGAGTGTTTGTGTGCCTCTCATGTGAAGGTGGTCCTTTACCTTGAGGACTTTCATTTCATGGTATAGGTAGTCTTTAGATGTGGTAGCTGTGCAGCCGGTAATGATTTTTAGGTCTTTCTTGTGTATGATCTAGAGCAGCGTTTATTAACCTTTTCCGACCTCAGCACCCCCTGTAGTCAGGTCTAGGAAGTCCAGCAGCCCCTAACTCTGGCTAACATCTGGTTACAAAGACTACAGTTGCTACACTACTACAGAAAGATTACTACAGTCGGCGCAAAAAAACTTAGGACGCCAAAAAAGTTGGGGCGGGAATAACGTCCTTAGCTGTTTTGACAATTTCGGTGGGAGCGATTGAATTTTTTTACCTTTTTTGTATATCTAGCAGTGTATTAGGGTTCTTGCTGTAGATTCCTCGCTGCTGCCCGCTCTGTATCTTCCAAGTCATCATAGGAAGAGGTTGTTGTGTTTGGTTCTCCAACCTTCCTACACCCCATTTAGCCCCTCCATCTTCTACCGCCTCCTACAGGTCTACTGATGCATTATGCCGGGCAAATCTCTATCAATTGTGAAGAATACACATATAGTAACCTTGTGTCGAAGTGGGAAAACAATTGGCCAGATAGCGAGGGAGATGTGTGTTTCCAAACATACCGTTTCGGTGTGGTGCAGGCGGGCGCAAGATGGTGAGTTAGAGACTTTTTTGGCGTGGAAGAAAGGGTCAGGGCGACCAAGAAAAACTTCAAAGAAGACTGATCAACTGCTCAAAATTATTATTGAAATCAACATATCTTCTGAGCATTTGATCAGTCTTCTTTGAAGTTTTTCTTGGCCGCCCTGACCCTTTCTTCCATGCCAAAACAGTCTCTAACTCACCATCTTGCTGCCCGCCTGCACCACACCGAGACGGTATGTTTGGAAACACACATCTCCCTCGCTATCTGGCCAATTGTTTTACCACTTCGATACAGGGTTACTATATGTGCCTTCTTCACAATGGATAGAAATTTGCCCGGCATAATGCATTATTAGACCTGGAGAAGGCGGTAGAGGATGGAGGGGCAAAAGGGGGTGGTGTAGGAAGGTTGGAGCACCAAACACAACAACCTCTTCCTATGATGACTTGGAAGATACAGAGCGGGCAGGAGTGAGGAATCTACAGCAGACACACTAATACACTGCCAGATATACAAAAAACGTAAAAAAATTCAATCGCTCCCACCGAAATTGTCAAAACAGCTAAGGACGTTATTCCCGCCCCAACTTTTTTGGCGTCCTAAGTTTTTTTGCGCCGACTGTACAACTGAAAGTCAGTATAATGAGGTTAAAGTTTATCAAATAAAAATTCTACTCTTGTCAAAAAGTATCCCTTTGATACTGTTGTATCCATTGCGAGGAACTCTAACATTGTACCGCCATATATGCAGCATTTCCCAGCACCCCCTAAAATTGATTTCAGCACCCCCTGGGGGTGCTAGCACCCCAGGTTAAGAAACACTGATCTAGAGGGTGTTGTGATGTATCTTAGTGAGCTGAGAGGCCCAGGTAGGGCTTGCATAATCCATCACTGAGCTTATCATAAGATTGATCTTGCTAGACAAGAGAAATGGATTGTTTCCTAAGATTGAGGGTGTGTGGTATAAGAGTTGGTAGTCATTGTAATGCAGAAGATTATCATCAAGGACAAATCAGTGATAGTCATTGTCATGCAGAAGACTATTATCAAGGATAGATCAGTAGAGTCTTTCATGACACACTGATACAGGCTGCTAATGTGTCACTCAATGGTCTTGTGTCAGGTTAACTCGCAGCTGCTGGTGAATATCAACAGTTATGTCTGGAAGCTGATGAAAATGTTTGGTGTTCCTCTCGGAGACAAGTCTTCCTCGGGTGATGAGGTGAGTGTCTTTTCATTCATTGATTTTACTGCATAACAATCTCATCCTTAACTACTTTTGAATAATGCTCTTTATACTAGCATAGGATCAGTCTTCAAACTCCTTCAGTGAAGTAGTCTTTCTAATCTTAAACAGACTTCCTCCAAACATTTCTATAGTTTTATTTAATGTGCAAAAAGAAATTTTTCAAACGATGAAAAGTACATGTATTTCAACGTATGGCAGAAAGAACAAATACCATTTCGAGCACAGTTCTGGAACCCATTTAGTTTGTTTTGGTATCCTTGACTGTGGATATGTCTATGCTGTCATGCAAGTGCATATGTATACTAGGAATTGCCAAAACACAATAAAGAAATATGTGGAAAACATAAGCTAAGAAAAAGGTAAATAATAGATGACAAAATTCAGTAAGCAGATGAATGTGAATGAAAGGAGTGTGTGTATTTACCTATACTGTATTTATTTTGGCAAGGCCGCTCACGATAGCTTAAACGGCCCACACACCATCAATAATATTGACATCAATAACTATAAAACTGTATGGAAGTTGACAATGGTGACCCGTTACCTCCCAAGGTGACAGTTATTGACGGAATGGCACTTGTACATGAAATGGGAAAACCACAATGGGTCACGACATGTGCACAGTGGGCGCAACACTTGTGCACTATACTGGACAAGAGAACCGAATCATATGACGAAATCCACCTGGTCTTTGACCGCTATGACATTGCTACGTCATTGAAAGCAGCTACAAGGGAGCAACGACAAAGTGCCAAGCCACCAACTGCATACTATGTAGCACACTCAACTCCAGTTGGAAAAGTGTCAGTCAAACAGTTTATTTTCTGTATCAGAACAAAAGATGAACTTACTGTTTACCTGGCCAGGAAAGCTCACCGTATGTTCGAGGAAAAAACAAAACCTTTACCTTGACTTCACGACAAGAGGTCTATTCTAATGAGATAAATGTGCAACATTTACACAGCTCCCAGGAAGAAGCTGATACCAGAATAATCCTCCACAGTCTCGACACTGTTCGACGAGGAGCAACACAACTCAACATCCAGTCACCTGACGCGGATGTGTTCATTATATTTATTCGACGATATCACAACCTTTGTAAAGAGACATATTTCGTCACAGGTGTGGCAAACAAGAAGCGACACATTTCCCTGGAGCCAATTGTGAATGAGCTTGGATAAGCGAAGGCTACTGCATTGCCAGGTGTCCATGCGTCCTCTGGGGCAGACCAGACCGGGCACTTTGCTGGGAAGGGGAAACTAACCTGTTGGCAAGCTTTGAACAGATGTCCTTCAACAGTGATGACTGCTTTCAGTGGACTGGGCGCTGCCAACTATCTGACGGATGACGATATCAATGCCATCGAGGCATTTGCCTGCCAACTGTATGAGCCTTGGACTACTGTCACAGATGTTGGTGATTTGAGATGGAGGCTTTTCACCAAGAAACAGTATGAAGCTCAGAGGTTACCACCGACTCGAGGAGCATGCCATGAAACAATTTCCTGGGCTCACAGGCAGGCCATTGTTTGGCATAATGACAACGTGCCTAATCCAAATACTGTATACCATCTCCGACAGAGTATGGTTGGATGATGGAGGAAGGCAGACTTGTACCAGTCACAGCCAAAGAACCGCCAGCGCCAGACGCTGTCACTCACCTTGTGAAATGCGGGTGCAAGAAAATAAAGTGCACCTCTCGCTGCACCTGTCGCTCTCAGAATTTGAGTTGTTCAGAACTGTGCATGTGTGGAGCAGATGAGGAGGAATGTACCAACATCAAACAGGATGATCCAACTGAACTCGACGACGATGATGATTATGCTGATCCGACCGTCTGAGATATACGTCAACTGCGCCAAATGTGACGATGCCTTAAGACACTAATTGTGTTTGTTCTCTTTGGATTTCACTACTTGCTTGGTTAAGATTTTTTTAGAATCTAAAGCATCAAAATTTACCCAACGATACATAGTGTTTGTTCATTTATAGTATCTGTACCTGACTTTTTGATACATTTTTTGATGATTTTGTTGTGAAATTATAAAATTGAAATAAAACTTTAAGAAACCAGTCAGAAAAAATGGCAACATAATTTTGTCTGATCCTATATGATCATGGAAGACAATCACAGCAGTGGCCAAAAAATAACAGTTCAAAATTACAAAAATACATGGGCCCCCCACTAATATCCCATACACATTCAATAATATTGATCAATATTATTGATCGTGCGCGGGCCGCTTTAGTCCTGGCAACTCATATTCCCCCGGCGGGCTGGGTAGCTGAGATACTTGATATCGGTGAGCATATGATATTGACTACTTAATATGACAAGTAGGTTACATCACCTTTACTAGTTTTTAAGCTTATTTGAATAAATTCTGCTGTTCCTTCTCCCATCACAACTGCAGATACTTTCAATTCCTTGTGTGTGTGTTTGTGTGTATTTACCTAGTTGTGTTTTACAGGGCCTGAGCTACACTCGTGTGGTCCCGTCTCCGTATCTACATTTATCCAGTCTTTCTTTCAACTGGTGCACATTCTTTGCCGATATCACCTCCTCATTTATTCCATTCCAAACTTCTACATTTCTATGAGGGAAGCTGTACTTTATGTTGTTCAGGCATCTCCCTTTTCCTATTTTTTTTGTATGTCCTCTTGTGCATCGACCTTCTCTTTGCTTCCGAGTCAGTAGTCTCTCATTGTCTGTTTCTTCCATTTTAGTTATCAGTTTAGAAATTGTTATTTAGTCTCCTCTTTCTCTTCTCTGCTCAAGTGTTGGTAACTTTATTTCCTTCAAACTTTCCTCATAAGAGAGTTTTTCTACCTCTGGTACCATCTTTGTTGCCATTCTCTGTATCCTCTCCAACTTTTTCACATGCTTCTTTTTATATGGGGACCATTCAATGGCAGCATATTCCATTTTTGGTCGGATCATTGTAGTAATTATCTTTCATCATATTCTTGTCCATGTTATCAAATGCTACTCTAACATATTCTTCAACATCCTGTACGTATCTCCAAATATTGTATATATGTTTTTCTGGTTGTAGGTTATTTGCATTATCACTCCCAGGTCCTTTTCTTCATGAACCTTTGTAATTACTTCATTTCCCATTTTATTTTATATGGCCATTTATATCTTTGTCTTTTCCAATTTCCATCACATGACAGTTATTCACATTAAATTCCATTTCCCATCTTTTGCTCCATTCGTAGATCTTGTTCAGGTCATTTTGTAGTGTTTCACAATCTTTATAGCTTTTAATTTCTCTTAATAGTTTTGCATCATCCGCAAACAAACTTATATAACTTTTTATTTCCTCTGTCATGTCATTGACATAAATCATGAACAGTATTGGTGCCAACACTGATCCTTGTGGTACCTAAATACCTTTCTCCATTCAGACTTTTCATCCTTTACTGCTGTTCTCATTTCTCTTCCTTTCTGATAACTTTCCATCCAGGTTTTGATCATCCCTTTGATTCTTCCTATATTATCCAATTTCCAAAGTAGCCTCATGTGGAACCTTATCAAATGCTTTAAGATCTAGATATACACAATCTGCCCTTATATCTCTTTCCTGTGTTGTATCAATTACTCTTCAGTAAAAGCTTATTAAGTTGGTCACACATGATCTCCCTCTTCTAAATCCATACTGCCGGTGTGTTATTAAACTTTCATTTTCCAAATATTCCGTCCATTGCTTCTTTATTATTTTCTTACATATCTTGCATATTGTGCTAGTCAATGACACTCGTCTATAATTTGATGGTTCATCCTTCTTCCCATTTTTATATATTGACACATAGATAACAGTAGACTCTCTCTTCCACTCCTTTGGTGCTTTTCCTGTTGTTAATGAGCACTTTATTATATCATATACTGGTTCGACCAACTGCTTTCTGCACTCTTTTAAAACATAACCCAACGAGTGTCTGGTCCTAGTGCTTTCCTCTCTCCAATTCCTTAAACAATTCACAAACTTCCTCCTTCTATATTTTTATTTTCCACTCCTTCAGGACTTTTTTCATTCTTGCGGTTCGTTGAATTATTATTCTTTTGTAAAAACTTTCTGCAATTTTTTATTTAAAATTTCACCAATTATTTTTGGATCTTCATATATTATATTTCCTTCTTTCCGTCTCTCTACTTTGTCCTTATGCTTGATTCTTCCATTGATAAATCTGTAAAACAGTTTGGGTTCTTCCTTACACTTTTCAACTATATCCTTCTCATAACTCTTCTCTTCCTCTCTCCTTATGCACACATATTAATTTCTTGCTAACTTATAGTCTTTATTTCTTTGTGTCCGATTTCTCGTCACTCTTTTCCATGCCTCATCCCTTATTCTCTTTGCCCTCTCACATCTTCCATTAAACCATTCTTTCTTTCCCTTTTCTTTTGGTATATACACGTACCCTCCCGAGTTTCACGCTATGCGAGTTTCGCGATCCTCGAGTTTCGCGCCGAGTCCTAAATTCTTACTGTTGATTAGATAAGTAGGGTAATCATAAGTTTGTCGGTATTATGATGTCTCGATGTCTGGAAGCAGGTGAGCTGCTGACGTGGCAACACTGATGTGGCCAGTCAAGGAAGGCAGCTATCAGCTGTTTTGGTAGGAGAGTGGTAGAGTGTTGATAGAGGTCGGGAGCTCCTGTTTGTAGTGACAGTTCAGCTGCTGGGTACATAGCTACAGGGGTATTGGCAGATATTTGTTGCTGGAGTGTTCATTAATGGTATCTGAGTCTGTTGTTGGAGGATATTGGGTTGTTCTTCGCTTGGTGAGGTTTGGCTCTGTCCTGGCAAGTTTGTTGACGTTGAGCGCTGTCAATTGGAGAGTGTGGAAGCCACAACGAATCAAGGTAACGGGTTGATATAATTACATGTATATCTGAATCTACAATTGTGTATTTGTTGATGGTGATTGCCAGTAATTTATCAGTGGTAGCAGAGCGTAGTTGGAGTGAAGTGACAGTGGTTCCATTGTGGGTCTATTCAAGATGGCGTCTGTGCTTAAAAAAAAACCCGTACTGGAAGATCTAGAAAATTATGAACAATGGAAGGAGGATGTTTTGATGTGGAAAGAAATAACTGATTTAAGTAAGAATAAGCAAGCACTGGTTGTACATCTCACGTTGAAAGGCCAGGCCAGGGAAGTGGCAAATCAAGTTTCAACTGCAGACAAAAAGAAAGATAATGGACTAGATATTCTCTTAGATAAACTGGATGAAGCTTTTCTTAAAGAACCAGAGAGAAGAAAATTTATGGCATATCAAGATTTTGAGGAATGCGTCAGGAAGGAAGGGATGCCAATTTGTGATTTTATGAGAGAATTCGATACAAAGTATTTTAAAATGAAAGAGAAAGGAATGGTATTACCTGATGAAGTGCTTGCATTTAGACTTGTTAAGATTTGTAGACTATAGAAAGTGCAGAGGGACCAAGTGATGGCTTCAACAAAACCATTGTCATTTAAGGAAGTAAGAGCAACACTTAAAAGAATGTTCGAAACAAGTGCTGGTTCAAGTAGTGACTTGGATCATGGGGTACAGGTGAAGGAGGAACCATCGTATGTAACAAAGTCCCATGACACGCAGGAGATGAGAGGAGGAGCAAAACTAGAAGATACTTATATGAAGAGTCAGGAGGAGGACGTCATGTGGACCACAAATTATGGAATCCAAAGAGATTATGGCAGAAATTGGAATAGAGGTAGAAGGTACAGTAGGTACGGCAGATACCCAAGGAGAAACTGGAGAAGTACGGGATATGACAGTGGCTGTTTCGAATGTGGTTCTACGGATCATTGGGCAAGGAATTGTGATAAGAGGAAAGAGGACAAGGTGTTATGACTACATCATTTTTTGAGGACCACAGTAGCACAATGAAGTTGAGAAAAGAGACAATAGGATGTGCTGTATTGGACACGGGCTGTAATGTAAATGTATGTGGTGAAAAGTGGTTGCAGGAATATGAGGAAATGTTAGATAAAAATTAAAAAGGTCTTGTTGAAGAATACATAACCAGTAAATATTTCAGATTTGGTGATGGACAATCTTTAAAGGCACACAAAAGGGTGAAGATACCTGGATATATAAATAAAGAGAAAATAGAAATTGAAACTGAGGTCATCATGTCAGACATTCCTCTATTGCTCAGTAAAACCTTTATGAAGGAAATGAGCATGGTGATAAATTTAGGGGATGACCGTAGCCACTGGAAAGTAGGTGAGATCAAAGGTTTGAAAATAACTAGTACTGGACATTATGCCATTCTTATAAACAAGTGCCAGAATTTTGAAGGTCTGAAGGTGAAAGAAATTTCATGAAATATGTCCTGTACACTCATGGAGAGGAGACCTCCAGGAAGAAAGCGTTAAAATTGCACAAACAATTTGCTCATCCCTCTAAAGAAAAGTTGCTCAAATTAATTAAGGATGCTGGCATCAAAAATGTGGAGCTGGAGGAAGAAATTAGGAAACTTGAAGAGACATGCGAAACATGTATCAAGTTTAAGAAACCCCCTGCTAGACCGATAGTCAGTGTGCCAATGGCTAATTATTTTAATGAGATGATCAGCATGGACCTTAAGGTTTGGAAGGAGAAATACTTCCTGGTTATGGTTGATATGGCCACAAGATATTGCAATGCCTGTGTAATCACAAGTAAAGCAGCAGAGGTTATCATAGATGCAGTGATGAGACATTGGGTGGCATTGTTTGGGGCTCCCAAGAAAATGTTAACTGACAATGGAAGGGGAATATAATAACAATGAATTCAGGAGTATGTGCAGAAATTTTAACATCAGAGTAATGTGCAGTGCAGCGGAAAGCCCTTGGAGCAATGGGGTCTGTGAAAGACTCAATGCCGTGTTGAAGAACAATGTGCTGAAGATTAAAGAGGAAAACAATTGCAATATTGACACTGCACTGGCCTGGGCTGTGGCAGCCAGGAATGCGTTACATAACAACCATGGGTTTTCCCCAAATCAGTTGGTTTTCAGCTTTAACACAAATCTGCCCAATATAGGAGAGATGGCTCTTCAGCATTAGAGAATATTACACCATCACAGACTGTAGCCAACAATTTGATAGCTCTGCGGAGGTCAAGAGAAGAATTTATCAAAGCTGATGCTAATGAGAGAATTAGAAGAGCCTTATCTCATAACATTAGAAAAACTGAGGATGAGAATGTTGAAACTGGCAGTTATGTGTATTACAAGCGTGATGGTGAGGACAGATGGCGGGGTCCGGCACGAGTTATTGGGAAGGATGGAAAATTAACGTATTGAGACATGGCGGACAAATGGTGCGGGCTCACGTATGCAGAGTAAAAGGAATGGTGGACCAAGGCAACAGTGTTGACAGTGACATGAAGGAATACGAGAAGTATAAGGAGACAAATGAAACAGGAAGTCAACCTCAACAAAGTCAAGATTATGAGAGTGAGGATGATGATGATACCAATGGAGGGGATAATGGAAAGGAAGTGACTACAAGAGTTGATGAACCAGAAAGAAAAACAACTGGACCTAAGGTAGGAAAAAGGTATGAAGTTACGCTGGCAGATTCCAATAAGAATATTAACGTCAAAATTTTGAGTAGAGCTGGGAAGGCGACAGGAAAGTACAAGGATTGCTTTAATTTTTGCAATGAACAGAATGGTGAAGAATCGTGGATGGATTTTGGAAGAGATGTGATAGATATGAGAGAGATGCAGGAAGATGAAGAGATTCTGATCACCCTATCAGATGAGAAGACTATGGATGCCAAAAGGAAAGAAATTGAAAATTGGAAAGCAAATGAAGTCTTGGAGGATGTGGAATGGGAAGGCCAAGCCACTCTATCTACAAGATGGGTGGTAACAGAAAAGCAGAACAAAGAGGGCAAGACAGTAAAAGCTAGATTAGTAGCAAGAGGATTTGAAGAAGAACTTGAGGATGGTATAACCACGGCGTCGCCAACTTGTAGTAAGGAAGCCCTGAGACTGGCATTAAGTATTATGTTAATGAAGAAATGGACATGTCATACAATTGACATAAAGGCAGCGTACTTACAAGGCCATCAAATCAATCGGGAAGTGTTCTTGCAGCCACCACCAGAGTTTTTCTGTGGCAAGGTTTGGAAATTGAAGAAAACTGTATATGGTCTTAATGATGCTGCTAGAGCCTGGTATGAGACCGTAAAAGATGAGCTGGTGAGACTGGGTATGAGACCATCGAAATATGATCCGGCTATGTTTGTGTTCAAAGAAGGTGACATCTTAGAGGGAATAGTGTGCATCCATGTCGATGATTTCTGTTGGGGAGGCACAAGGAAACTTGAAGAAAGTGTGATATCAAAATTGCAGAAGGCATTGATGATTGGTGACACTGATTCTGGGCAGTTCAAGTATGTAGGTCTTAATGTAAAGCAAGAAAAGGATGGAATAAGCTTAGATCAGGAGAGCTACATCAAATATCTGCATCAAGTGGAGATAAGTCAGAAGAAGAGCCAAATGAAGGAAATGCCATTGAATGAGGAGGAAGTACATTTGTACAGGTCGCTTGTAGGTCAGCTAAACTGGATAGGGACACAGACAAGACCTGATATCTCATTTGATGTGTGTTCATTGAGTACGAGGTTTGCAAAATGCACAATGGGAGATCTTATAGAGACTAACAAGGTGATCAAGAGAGTGAAAACAGACCAAATCAGCATATTCTTCCCAGTGCTAACTGACAATGTATATCTGGAGTGTTACAGTGATGCATCATTTGCTAATCTTAGTGATTGGGGTTCTCAGGGTGGATTTATTATATTTCTAGCTGATGGAAATAGTAAAAGATGTCCTATCATGTGGAAATCAAGAAAAATCAGAAGTCGTCAAGTCAACTTTAGCTGCTGAAACACTGGCATTATTGGAAGTGGCTGAGAGTGCCTATTACATAGGAAAAATCTTGGAAGACATTGGTATAGGCAAAAGTGTACCTATAAAATGTTTTGTAGATAACAAGTCACTTGTTGATGCTTTAAGGTCCATGAAGAAAGTGGAGGATAAATACCTTAGAATTAATATGGCTTGTCTGAAAGAAATGTTAGAAAAGCAAGATATTTCATCAGTGCAATGGATAGCTACCAATAAGCAAATGGCAAATTGCTTGACCAAAAAAGGAGCATCACCTCTGACACTGCTTGAAGCCATTACGAAGTAAGAAGGAAAAAAAAAAAAATAGAGGGAATTTTTTTGATTAGATAAGTAGGGTAGTCATAAGTTTGTTGGTATTATGATGTCTCGGTGTCTGGAAGCAGGTGAGCTGCTGACGTGGCAACACTGATGTGGCCAGTCAAGGAAGGCAGCTATCAGCTGTTTTGGTAGGAGAGTGGTAGAGTGTTGATAGAGGTCGGGAGCTCCTGTTTGTAGTGACAGTTCAGCTGCTGGGTACATAGCTACAGGGGTATTGGCAGATATTTGTTGCTGGAGTGTTCATTAATGGTATCTGAGTCTGTTGTTGGAGGATATTGGGTTGTTCTTCGCTTGGTGAGGTTTGGCTCTGTCCTGGCAAGTTTGTTGACATTGAGCGCTGTCAATTGGAGAGTGTGGAAGCCACAACGAATCAAGGTAACGGGTTGATATAAGTACATGTACAGTCAAACCTCGATATAACGGACTAAAGGAGGGGGAGAGTGGTCCGTTAAAGCCGATTGTCCGTTATAGCGAGGGTATTTTCCCAAGGGTGGAATAATATATGAAAATAAAAAAATTGTTAAATAAATGAGAAATAATCACACACAACCAGACTGTGTAGCTATGTTGGGAGGTAAACAGTGACTGGCACTACATGCTGAATTTGGTCCGCTCCTACACGTGAAATAAATGAGAAATAATCTCAAAACACAACCAGACTGTAGCTATGTTGGGAGGTAAACAGTGACTAGCGCTACATCAGGGATTTGGCACACTCGCCCACGACTGTTCGGGACTGGTATTGGGAGAGGTAGTAAGTATCCAGGCTCGCTCATTACTGCTTGGTATGCTATGAAATTTCATTATTTTAGTTGAATGTAGACATATAATCACATTTGAATTGCTATTATTCATACATATGAGTAAAGATATGAAAATACTTTCAAGGCGCTCATCCATGCTTGGCAGCGCAGCCGCGGCAGCAGCAGCAGCAGCAGCATCATGAGACATAATCACCCCAAAATAGATTAAAAGGAAGAAAAAGTCTCCCGTAAAGTGAAGGGTTATCCCTAAAATGTTGATGCTTTCTCTCACCGTCTGGCTAGTCAAGCTCAAGCTCTAGTGAAAGGTAAACAAACTACGAGCCAGATTCAGCCGTGGCTTCCAAAGGTATTGCTTATTATCATGACTAATGCTCATTGTTATATATATTATATGGTTGTGAAGTGCAGTTCTATACACATGTCACTATTTAGGTCAGTGTAGCACTGCATGTCACCTTAGATAAGGGTGATTTAGGGTGTTGAGGTGACGAAGACGTAGCAGCGGCCACGCCATAACACGAATAGTCACTATTTTAAACAATACACACCTTCTACCACTAAATCACTAGCAACACAGGCTCCTTCCTTATAAATTTTAATATGTGATACATCAAAACTCCTTAACCCTTTCACGCACGAAAAGTTTAATAAGTTTTTCCGTCCACTGCAACATCCGTCTTATGCTCCCTAAGGGGCCCCGCGAAATGGCCAGACAAATGGCGTGCGTGCGTGGGCGCGGGCGCGTAGATGTGTGAATGTAGCCAATAATATTGTTTGGAAATATCTATAATTAAAGTATTTTTAATTTTACATTATGTATGTGTATATTCCTCATTGTGTGATAGTGTCAGAGAGAGAGAGAGAGGCTAATCTGGTAATTATGGGTTTAACTCCTGCACAAACCAACCCTAAAGACATTTTAATAAGGTGACGTCTCGAGGTGCTAAAAACTTTATCCTTCTTGTGCCTCAAGCAAGGCTTTCTGATCCATTTACATCCTATAAGCTAAGTGGAGATATCAGGGCCAGGACCCATATATAAAGCATGTAGTGGAAATGTGCAGTCACTTGTAGACAAAAGAGTAGAGGAAGGAGAAAGGGAGAAAGGGTTACTGAATTAAATAAGAGGAATGGGAGAGGAAAGAAAAAGGTGAGTGACAGAGGAGAGAGAGAGAGAGAGAGAGAGAGAGAGAGAGAGAGAGAGAGAGATGGCCCCCGTGGGATTAACAACATCCCAGGGGAAGGAGGAGGAATGCATTGTACAGACTTTGAGAATATGAACGATAATTTATTGGAAAATACGAAAAGGAAATGGAAGGAGAGGATCCGAAGCCTGTGTGTTCGCGATTTAGGTGGAGTGACTGTACATCACTTTCATTCCTTCTTTTACAACAATTTTCCTCACCACATTTTCCTTTAGTCTGTTTTCTTTATATACCACTTTCTCACCCTGTCATTTAGTACCCTCCCCCAAAAAATGGTTTTTCTTCCTCCGTTCTTTCTTCATTTATCTGCTTTACATCCTCTTGCATTTCCTTCAACTTTTTCCTTTTTTCTTCATTCATCACTTTTTTTACATACACGTCTCTGAAATCTTCAGCTGATCTCAGCCTGAAGACTCTCCAGGATTTCTTAGGTTGCCATCTGTGATTTCAATCTTAGTATTATTGTTCTACTAGCCGCAAAGCCGCCCTCCGGGCGGACTTTTTGGCTAGCTCCTGCGGAGGGCTATTGGTGGGCCTTTGGCCCACCACCTGTGTTTGGTGGGTCCTTCGGCCCACCAAACATGGACTCTCCAGATAGCCACTTTTAACTTTCCTGAAATCATGGATGTAGAAATGTATGTATTCCCCCCACCCATTCACTCACCCATTACCCATCACCCCCCACCCATTACCCATCACCCCCCACCCATTCACTCACCCATTACCCATCACCACACACCCATTCACTCACCCATTACCCATCACCCCCCACCTATTCCCTCACCACCCATCACCCATCACCCCCCACCCATTCACTCACCCATTACCCATCACCCCACCCATTCACTCACCCATTACCCATCACCCCACCCATTCACTCACCCATTACCCATCACCCCACCCATTCACTCACCCATTACCCATCACCCTACATCAAGGCTTCCTCAATTCTCGCAACCCACTTTTGTTTTCACAATTCTCGCTAATAGGCTGCTAAAAAAAAAGAAAAAAAAATGATCGGATCATCTCATAGTGGGCTTATGACCTTCCCCTGGTCAACCTGATTCCAAAAATGTGCCATATGAGGTGTTTGCGCCACGGGGGGCGGAACCTATACCACACACACACACAGACAGACAGACACACTTTCACTTATATTATTATAGATTTCTTCCATCTCCATAAGGTCCCAATCTTACTACTTCTTCCACTTCATCTACAAATCTTGTCTCTTCTTCCTCATCATTAAGTTACATCAACACGTTCTTTACCGTTTTTTGTTCTTCTCTGTCTCTCCTTATTTTAAACAAGATATTCTTCCCCTTCAGTCCAAAAAATAATAACTCATTTTTTCTTCTCTGCTACATCTCTTATTAAATTCTCATTATTCTTCAAAACTTTCACTACCTCTTTCTAAACATGTTCACTTTGCTCCTTTTTTTGTTGTTCTATAACTTCTTTAAAGTCCACTTTGGCTTTCTCTTTTTCTTCTTTCCAGTTATTCACTTCTCCCTGCATCGCCGTGGCCACTTGTTCCTTGACATTTTCTCTCCATTTTTACATTTTGCTTTAAGTTCATTATTTTTTTTTTTTTCAATTTTTCCATTTCGTTTTTTTTACTCCTCATTTTCCTGTACTCTTTACTTTTCCTTCCTTTTCAGTTCATCTAATTCAACTTTCAGTCCTTCAATTTCGTCAAAACTCCTTCTCATACCTTGGCTCAATCCCTTCATACTCTGGAAGTCCTCAATCAGTCTCCTGACAGTCTAGTCTTGTTTTATTGCCATCTTTCTCCACTTTGGTCTCACTGGAGTGTAACTTTCCTACCTTTCCATCTACATTGAACCCAGAGAAATCCAAGAGAGTCCTACTAGGCCGTGATCCAGTTCTAGGAGTGTCCGCCATCTATTAATTTTGTAGACAACTTTTCTAAATATCTTCCTACCTGGACCACACCCTGCTCAGGCCCTATATAAACTCTTAGCTAGGCTCCTGGGCAGATGCTGCACTCCCTGTAGCATCCTCGTCTCCCGTCTTCAGTCCTGATCTTCGGTATATGATAAATTACATGGAGCCCTGTGTATCGCTTGTCCACACCTCTCGAGTTTGAGCTCGAGTGAGTAATGAGTGTGTGTAAAATGTTGCATTGGATTAGTAATTTATTTGATTTTTCAAAAAATACTTTTTATTTATTTATTTATTTATTCATTTACTTTATTTATCTATTTTCATGTCTTTTCTTTGTAAATTTTGTCTTATTGTACTGTATATATTGCTTCATATGTTAGAATGTGCAAATTGTTGAATGTTTTCATTGAATATGAGCAAAATGGTTTTTGTTAATTTTCATCCCAAATGTTTGGATAGATGCTTTATGTATGAAAAAAAAAGTGTCTTATATATTAATTGGTGATGTACTGGGTGGGGTTGCAGGTTAGGTGTATATAAATTATGTGGTAGTATGCAGAAGGTAGCAGGGCCATGGGAAAATCATGGGTGAGGCAGATTGAGGGGTGTATTCTATGAATGATGTGACTGGTTGCAGGGCCAGGAAAAGGTGATGTGTGTGGCGGAAGTGGTGGGCAACATCCGAGAGCAGCTACGTCAGTGGTCAAGAGACAAGGAACTGGAGGTTGGTGAGCTGCGGGGACGCCTGTTAGGACTGTGTGACGCCATCAGGGATGAGCTGTTGCCACCACTGGCATTAGGCTAGAAGACCGTGAGGCAGGTGAGTCTGGTGTGTTTGTATTTAATAGTTATGATATGTACGATTCCAGTTAAGCTTGAGTTGTCTTGTCTCTATATCTACTACTCTCCCACTTAATCTTAAACTTGTGAATGTTCTCTGTTTGCATAACTTCTGACTCCATCCTGTTGCAGATAGATATATGTGTGTCCGGAGAAGGACCTTGTACCGGGAAATTAGGGGTTGTCAGTGCATGTGTTTTCAGGGCAGTATTTAGTGAGAGATGCAAGGGAGGTTGGTAGAGGGATATAAAAGTGTGTTATTCACCCATGATCTTGATTACATGTTGAAACGGTGATTGTTAGATATTACCCACCCAAAAGAAGTTTAGTGCTTGTAATGACTGCTTTGTGTGTGTATTTACCTAGTTTTGGTATACAGTAAATGAGTAGTACTCAAAATGAGGGGTCCCATCTCCATACGTGTATTAACCCCTAAAAGGCAGGGACCTCCTAATCCAGACGTCTTTCCAGCGCTGGGAAATATACACATCTTATAAACTATATGTAGAAATTGATTTACACTAAAAAAAGTATCTCTTGGTAATTTTGAAACAATTAGTTTATTATTATCACAATTAGTGAGTATTAGGGCATAGGTAAGTACAGAAAAATAATTAGAGAAAGAAATATGTTTTCATTTTTTCGTGCGCAATATATATATATATATATATATATATATATATATATATATATATATATATATATATATATATATATATATATATATATATATATATATATATATATATATATATATATATATATATACAGTAGCCGTGGAAAGTGTCTGGAGTAGGGCCCGTTGACATGAGGTCAACCATATTTTAAGGGAGTAACAAACACACTAGAACATTTTCTTTCAATTTCAATTTCCTTCAATCAGGTCTGTGGCTTTTGTAGTCATGCATGCCTTGCATGGGCGGCCTAAAACTTGAGAGGTGGCTAGTATTATGTCTGCAGGTAGGCCACTCGCTTGGATCAAGGCAAAAATGGCTGCTTCAGTACAGCCCATCCTTGCACTAATTTCCTTCATAGACACCTTTTCCTCACGTAAGGCGAGAATACGCGCCTTCTCCTCTCTAGTAAACTTCTTATTTACCATCCTGAGTGCTTGTCGGAGGTTTGGGAGGCAAAATAACGGCAAGAACGAAGCCAGTCAAAGTGGTGGCAGAGGTGAGCCAAGAACATACTCCTCCCCCAACCATGCCTGGGGCAGCACTACCAGGCAAACTGGCTAGGCAGCTACTTAAAGAGCTGCCTAGCCAGTTTAGTTTTTCTTGGGCCACTTTTGCCACCATTGTCCGTTACTGCGAGGGTATTTTCCCAACGGTGTGAAAATATAGGAAAAACACAGGAAAAATTGTGAAATAAATAAGAAAAATCACAAACACAACCAGACCGTGTAGCTATGTTGGGAGGTAAACAGTGACTGGCGCTAAATGCTGGATTTTGCACGCTCGCTCACTACTGCTCGGGACTGGTATTAGGAGAGGTAGTAAGTCTCCAGGCTTGCTCATTACTGCTTGGTATGCTATGAAATATCATCATTCTAGGTGAATGTAGACATATAATCGCATTTTAATGGCTATTATTCATATATATAAGTAAAGATGAAAATACAAGCAAAGCGCTCATCCACGCCTGGCAGCGTGGCCGCGGCAGCAGCAGTGTTGTGGTTAGACATGTAAGACACATGTAGGGCTAAACTCTGAGGAACTTTCATTTGTTGTCAAAAACGTATTACTCCTTTCCTATCCTTACTTGCATCAGCATTGAATGTCACAGCATATTCTCTGAGTTGTCCTTAGACTTGAGGTGCGCCGCGGCAGAAGGGTACTATGCGCCAAAATCAATATTCGTCAGAAAATGCAGTTAAAGATTGGGAATGTTTGGGAATGATTATCTCAAGAACTGTTTGAGTTAGAATGAAGGGTTGTATATCAAATAAAAGCTGAGGAACTCAGCTTTCATTTGATGTAGAAAAAAAAATAATCACAAATTATTATTGGTACTGATTTTTTTTCTTTCTATTCACCCATCCATGCGTAGACAGCTGAGTCTTGACTTCATTTCCCCCACTTTCATTTCCCCCGCCCCTCTCCCTTAACCTCAACCCTCCCACCCCACCCTCCATGCCTTTACTCGTACTCCAACAGCTCGTCCAGGTCATCGGGGTCCTCATCAGGTGGGACGTCTTCGGTTAGGCCAACTGTGTGTACGTCGATTATGTTGTTGTAGAAGGTTTGTTTGTTGACAGACATGAGGTCGAGGAGGTACTGAAGGTCACGCACCTTTCCTTTTTGAGGGCTAAGGGGCAGCTGTAGTGCTTGGGGAGGCGGGGGGCGGAGAGGTCAAACACCTTACGGGACCAGACTGCCCGTCCCTTCTGCAGTCTGACCTCGGTGATGTTCTCGCTGTCAGCCTCGTAGTCTGACTTCAGTAGGTAGCACTCACGGAACGCCAAACGCAGGAGGATTTTCACTGGCACTATTGTCACTGCTGGAATAATCCATGATAATGGCGAAAGTAATGCGTAAATCCAGAGAAAGCACTCGTTGCTTTCTCTGCGTTGGAAGGGAGGGAGGGAAGGAAGGGGGCAGTGGTGGTGATCCGACGCTCTCATTGGCTCAACGCTCTGACGTCACGGAGTGCGTCTCATCTCCCATTGGCTGGTTGAGCGCGGTGTGGAGTTAGGACCCTTCTGCCACGGCGCTCCCTGCCTGAATGTGTTCCAAGTAATCAAAGCAGAAAATCACTTTGTAAACAATAGGACTTTCGACCTTATGGAAATGTCGGAAGAAGGATGCTAACTCCACCATCCTGTAGAGCGGGAATTCAGGTCTCTGTCGATGTAAAAATCTCATTTTTGGCCGCGGTGGCGGTTAGTACCCTTCTGCCGCGGCGCGCCTCACTTGCGAATATCACTCACTGTTTGTTTCTTTACTCCATACTCGTCACACACCCGCCAGGCGACAGAAACACCAGATTCCATCTTCTTAATAAATTCTAATTTCTCTGCAATACTTAGATTCACACACTTTCTTTTACCACTTCCCTTCTCTTTCGATGCCATAATAACTTCACTGCACTGAACAAGTCTAAATGAGCATAAAAAATACCGAAAAACAGGGGAACACGGCTTAAACTGAGCTTGTAAACATGCGCTCTGACTGTCATAAACATGTACTATGCGCTCTGACTGGCGGACACTTAAAGGCGCCGTCACAATAGCACTTTTTCCATCGATGTCAGAGGACGAGTCTGACAAATTCCGACGAGCCAACCATGAACGCATCCATGCACGTTTTTAGCTAGTTATGCTTGTCTACGATTGACAATACAGGGAGGTCCCGAAGATACAAGCAGTTAGGTTCCACCTGGCATACTCGTAAAGCAAAATCTCGTATAACGAAACACATAACTAATGGTAAAATATAGGTTTGGTTCCAGGACCCCATCAATAAAAAAAATAAAAAATAAAAAATAAACATGTTTTTCAAGCTAAGATAAACTATAGCAAACACAACAAACACACAGCGTCTATATTACCCACACTGTACAACCTATTCTGTAGAAAAAGCATTCTGAAAGAGAAAATAGCACACAAAATAACATAACTGCACATTAATTAAACATAAAACATGCATAACAAGCAAAAAAGACGTAATGTAGGGGACGCCGCATGATACAAGAGAAGGTAGTGTAGCGGTCCCAAGGTTGGGGCCGCACACCTGGCTAATTACCCCTAAAGGTCAGGCCAAGCCATATGCTTAATTACCCTTCAGGTCACGCCTTGCTAGGGGTGACCTGACTGCGGTCCCAAGGTTGGGAACTCACACCTGCTAATTACCCCTAAATGTCAGGCCACGCCATATGCTTACTTACCCTTCAGGTCACGCCTTGCTAGGGGTGACTTCACTGGGGTCAACCAAATCCCCCTTTGTCCAGCCTGGGAGTGGTAGGGCGCGCATTTTGAACTTGATAATTTTACTCACCCCAGTTTGAATGTCGTATCATTGGGTTTTCGATCTCGTATATTGAAAATAGACCCTAATTTACACATCTCGTATCATCGGATTCTCGTATACCGAATGCTCGTATAACGGGACCTCCCTGTATACACAAGTAAGTGTATAGCAGTGATAGCCTGCCTGGGTGTCAGAACCATGTTTTGTTTAATATCGAAGAAAACAGTGCAGATGAACAGCTGTGTGTGTGTGACGGTTTGCAGTCTCCCGGGGCGGAAGCTTTGGCTAACACTAGAGGAGAGGAGAGGACCTACGAAGCAAAATTTAAGAGAAAGAGGTCACAAGAAGAAGTCAAGAAATTGTAATACGTACTAATATTCGCTATTTTAACCACATACACACCTACAACTAAATCACTAGCAACACAGGCTCCTACCTTATATATCTTAAGATCTGATACATTAAAACTCCTTAAAACCCAAGCATTCCAAAATAAAAAATAAAAAATTATGTTAAGTTGACGATTCGAGCGGTGATAAGCGGTCTGATATGCCATTCTTGCCCTCAAATTAGTCTCGCGAATAGAGTCCATTAAATCGAGGGTCGACTGTATATATATATATATATATATATATATATATATATATATATATATATATATATATATATATATATATATATATATATACAGGGAGGTCCCGAAGATATGAGCAGTTAGGTTCCACCTGGCATATTCGTAAAGCTAAATCTCGTATAGCAAAATACATAACTAATGGTCAAATATAGGTTTGGTTCCAGGACCCCATCAAAGACATGTTTTTCAAGCTAAAATAAACTATACCAAACACAACAAACACACAGGGTCTATATTCTATATTACCCACACTGTACTAGTAGAAAAAGCATTCTGCAAAAGAAAATAGCACATAAAATAACATAACTGCACATTAACATAACGGCATAGTTAACACATGTACACAGGTAAGCACTACCCTGTAAAGAAAAAAAAGGCATAGCTATACAATATGTACACCACGTGGTCACACCACAGCACCGCACCACCGCACCACCACACAAAACACACTGAATTAAGAGTGTGACAGCACAGTAGGACAGAGCACAAATAAGTCACAATAAGCACATTAAGTAAACCAGCAAATCACTAAAATCGACTCACAAGGCACACACAATACAGGAGAACCTCGTTTATCCGGCACCCTCGGGGGGGGGGAGCGCATGCCGGATAACTCATTTTGCCGTTGTTTTGAGAGTTACTCATGGAATCGCCCAAAATCCCCTTTTTTTTTTTTTTTTTTTTTTTTTATTATTTTTTATTATATACATCAAAGGAACTGGCCAAGGGCACAACAAAAATGGGTAACACAAAGCCCGCTTAGTTGCCAGTCCCTATAAAGAAGACAGTAAGAGAATAAAATAAAAAAGAGGGGTGAGCCAATTTAGTGACGGAGGTGTCTTGTTACTCCTCTCTTGAAAAGATGTAAGTCATAGGAAAGTGGAAAAATAGAAACAGGAAGAGAGTTCCAGAGTTTACCAGTGAAAGGGATGAAAGGGTTGCCAACCCTGCGTACCCCGCCAAATTTGAACTAAATTTCTGCCGATTTTCTCAGTTTTTGAAATAATGATACCTAATTAATGCCTGGGTTATCCTGCTGAGTGCCCCTTTCTACCCCGCACTCCTCGTCAGGATGGACAAGCTAGTCCTCGTGTCGCACGCCACCACCACGAACACACTCCTCTCTTTTTTCACAGGATCTCTCTGACGAGCTCAAGCTAGCCTGTGGTCCTCCCTGCTGGAGGCCCGGAGAAGGAAAAAAAAAAAAAAAAAAAAAAAAATTAAATTAAAAAAATGCCTGGGTCGATTAGTGCCGTTGTTTTGAGGCTGCCGTTGTTTTAAATGCCGGTTAAATGAGGTTCTCCTGTACAAGCAAAAAAGACGTTGTACTGTAGGGGACGCCGCGTGATGCAAGAGAGGGTAGGGTAGGTAAGGGACAAGGGAGGGGTGCGCAGACCTCTTCCACTGCCCACAAACTCGTCTCTGCGCATCTGAATCATTGTACATCATCATACAGCCCAGATGCATACGTGGTAGGGCGCGCATTTTGAACTTGGTAATTTTACTCACCCCAGTTTGAATGTCATAGCATTGGTTTTTTCGATCTCGTATATTGAAAATAGACCCTAATTTACTCATCTCCTATCATTGATTTCTCGTATACCGAATGCTCGTATAACGGGACCTCCCTGTATATATATATACAGTCAAATCTCGATATAACGGACCTCGATGTAACGGACATCGGATATAACGGACTCCATTTGCGTGACTTTTTTTTTTTTTTTTTTCCCATATTAGACCGCTTATCGCCGCTCGAATTGTCAACTCAACATTATTGTATAATTTTTATTATTTTATTTTAGAATGCTTGGGTTTTAAGGAGTTTTGATGTATCACATATTAAGATATAATATTATAAGGAAGGAGCCTGTGTTGCTAGTGATTTAGTGGTAGAAGGTGTATATTGTTTAAAATAGTGACTATTAGTGTTATGGCGTGGCCGCTGCTACGTCTCCCTGTCACCTAAACACCCTAAATCACCCTTATCTAAGGCGACACGCAGTGCTACACTGACCTAAATAGTGACACGTGTATAGAACTGCACTTCACAACCATATAATATACATAATAATGAGCATTAGTCATGATAATAAGCAATACCTTTGGAAGCCACAGCTGAATCTGGCTCGTAGTAATTTGTTTACCTTTCACTAGAGCTTGAGCTTGACTAGCTACACGTTCTGGTTGTGTTTGTGATTATTTCTCATTTATTTCACAATTTTTCCGGTTTTTTCATATATTTTTCCCCCCTTGGGAAAATACCCTCGCTATAACGGACAATCGGCTATAACGGACTCCTCCTCCCCCCCTTTAGTCCGTTATATCGAGGTTTGACTGTATATACATACACTAGGGTCACGCATAGAACGTGTTCGCATAGAACGTTTCCCTTATAGAACGAACGACCTAAAATATTATTCCAAAATTTTCGTTAGGAACGAATATGATCATATAGAACGATTCCGCCATCAAAGTAGGGCAAATCCGAGGAGTTCCCATATAGAGTGCCGAAATATCATACAGAATGAAGGCGAACGCAGGGACACGGGGCGAACATGGAGTGAGGTGGGGCACGGCAGCGGCCTGTCGCCACAGAGTTGGGGTGAGGGTGGCATGAGGTGGGGAACGGCGTTAGCGACCGCGCAGTTCTCATCCATTATTACCAAAAAAAATTCAGGTGAAGGATATATGTTGTGATCCATTCACAATATCGTCAGTTATCGTAATTTATTGATGGCTTTCATTCGAAGGTACACTTTCGTCTTTGTGTTTTTTTACAAGAGGCGAATTTTGGTGAAGCCGCAAGAAGCCTGCTTCTGGCAGCTTGCATTTTCTGTCAACTCGAGGCACTTTTAAGAAGCCAGCTTGCCCAGCTGGCACAAGCCGCAGGAAGCCGTGGCAAGCGAGGGTCTGGGGTCGCTTCTCACGGCTTCATTCGTGACGTCAGAGATATAAACAACAAATTGCGGGCCAGGCGGAGCTTGTAACAGAGTGAGTATCGTCGTAGAAATAATGTAATTACAGATAACAGGACACAAGTAAACACATATATGTACATTCAAAAGCATGGACTTACCTTAAGACCACGAACAAGAATATACAAGGTTAATGACATGACAGGACAACTTTAAAACTGGTGAAAGAATGATCATGTCTTATCAACCTGAGGGTATAGTCCCTGTGACGTGTAAGTCTTTTTTGCAGAACTTCGCTGATAATAGGGCACAAAGTAGCATAAGTTTATTATGCTACGCACGGGCTTAACTTTCAGATCACACTAATAGAGCTAAAATGGTATGACATGACGAGAGGAGAACGTCAAGTCTGGTGAAATAACTTTCGCGAGTCTGTTCACCCCAACACCAGACGTTGTTTTTCTAATTTTACTAATTATGCTATCAAAAGCAGATCGGAAACGTTTTTGCTGATGCATTATGCTCCAATTTTGGTTCTTAGAGATCACTCACACTTGTTGAGAACTTGAAAATGTTGTAACTCGCCGACGGGGATGAGAGATCTGGTATTAGAATGCCACCACAAAACATTGCAAGTTATCTACGTATGCATGACATTACTGTTGCTGGACCTGAAATTAATTAATTGGTAGGTAGAGATGCTGATAGGTATTGTGGAAATGACTAGCATTGCGTTGAGTTTATTTGGTTCAACCTCAGTTTGATATCGGTGCTTTGTAATACCAAAATTTACTGAAAAATACCGAAATACACAAATATACCAAAACACACCTCTACCTATACTGCAATATACCAAAATACACCTAAACACACCAAAATATACTGAAATACACCAAAACTTAAACCGAAATACATCCATACATATACCGAAATATATCACAGTATACAGATACAGGGAGGTCCCGAAGATACGAGCAGTTAGGTTCCACCTGGCATACTCGTAAAGCGAAATCTCGTATAACGAAACACATAACTAATGGTAAAATATAGGTTTGGTTCCAGGACACCATCAATTAAAAAAAAAAGAAAAAAAAAGACATGTTTTTCAAGCTAAAATAAACTATAGCAAACACAACAAACACACAGCGTCTATATTACCCACACTGTACTACCTATTCTGTAGAAAAAGCATTCTGAAAGAGAAAATAGCACACAAAATAACATAACTGCACATTAATTAAACATAAAACATGCATAACACTCACAAGTGGTAATGTTGTGTGGGGAGACAGGAAGCTGGCACGTAGCCAGCTGAGAGTCCCTGTTTACTATCTACGAGGCTCGAGAGAAAACGGGTGACTGCGTTTGCAGGGATGACTGGGTTAGAGTTCTTCCTCCTCCCCTTGATCACTTGGGGAAGAGGAAAGATCCTCGGTGCTGCCGCGTGAAGCCCCCTTCACACATAACCATAATGGAACCACGAACGCGCCAACAATGCAATGCGCAGCGCCGTCATGGTCCTGGTTATGGGTCCATCGTGACCGAACTAGACGCTCGTGACGCGCTCGGCCGAGGCCACAAAAAGTTAGTGCGTGCACTAAAAAATTGGGAAGCTCCCCGATTTTTGTACCCAACGCAGCGCTATCGTAAGTCTATCGTGACGCTATCGTTATCTATGTAGCAGCTTCGTGACACTATCGTGATCGTCGTATGTATATCGTGACGATAAAAAACCGTTACCCGTGCGCCTTCAATCCTACCTCCCCCCCCCCCTTTTTTGCACCCCCTTCCGCCTTCTCCCCCCTTTCTCATTCACCTCCACCCACCCTCTACTCTCTTCTCCCTACTCCCATGACCACGTGGTGATGCCACCCCCCCTACTCCCTACCCCCTACTCCCATGACCACGTGGTGATGGGGGAAGGGGGTAGGGAATAGGGGGGGGGGATCCACCCCCGTTTTAACCACTCACACCCCCAACAACGCCTTCTCCATCCCCTCCCCCACCCCCCGTTTCCCCACCAACACCATCACCCCCTTCTTTATTACAACCCCTGTCCCCCGTTTCCCCCCTTCTCCATTGCCAACACAACCCTGTTTCTCCCACCTTCATCTTTAGCCCTGGCCCCTTCCTTCTCCATCACCATGGCAACACCCACCCACGTGTGAGGCATGTTGCATGAGGCATGGCTCTTGACGCTATCATGATACGTTCATGGCACCGTCATGGCACTGTCGTGGTTATCGTGACGACAAAATGACCGTTGATTTTCCATTCGTGACGTAGTCTTACAGCTGTCATGGGATCCACCCCCGTTTTAACCACTCACACCCCCAACAACGCCTTCTCCATCCCCTCCCCCACCCCCCGTTTCCCCACCAACACCATCACCCCCTTCTTTATTACAACCCCTGTCCCCCGTGATTACTCCTGTCCCCTCATGATTATCATCATGACCATCTTACGACCGTCATGACACATACGTACAGGCAGCGTGACATTGTTGTGAGGCTATCGTGGTCTGCGTTTATCGTGGACAAATTTCACGATAGCAACAATAATCAAATTGGTGGCGCTATCGTGGCTCGATTATGGAATGTGTGAAGGGAGCTTGATACAATAGACTCAAGAGGGTAGGGTAGGTAAGGGACAAGGGAGGGGTGCGCAGACCTCTTCCACTGCCCACAAACTTGTCTCTGCGCAACTGAATCATTGTACATCGTCCAGGATGTGAATTTTTATAGGCCACATTGTCGTACCGAGGCCACCAGAATTATCATATTTTCAGATTGATTATCGTACAACCTTAGGTAAAATCATATAGTCAGTAAATGACTATAATTTTAGTAAATAACTTGTAATTTACTTTAGTAAATAACTTGGTAATTTTACTCACCCCAGTTTGAATGTCGTAGCATTGGATTTTCGATCTCGTATATTGAAAATAGACCCTACTTTACACATCTCGTATCATCGGATTCTCCTATATCGAATGCTCGTATAACGGGACCTCCCTGTATACGTTTTTAAGATATGTCTTATGCCTCCTAATAACATATTGAATTATATTTTGGTATTATAAGAATATATATATACAGTATATAGGCGTATTTTGTGCGGTCAAGGAAAGAGTAAAATTATACACTTTGTAGCTCCTCCCACTTTTTTTTTTTAACTCCTTTGAGTGCACTACTGTTGGATATGAGTTACTTTTCGCCTCTCGTAAAGTAAAAGTTTTACTCTTTTGGGTGTGGGTGGAGCCTTCAAGGTCCTGGCGAATCAGAGCGGGTGCATGCATACATTCTTATCTGACATGACCCCGTAAATATTTATGTTTTCCATTAATGCTCATCTCATTCAGTATTCATAACATGAAGATCATATGCAAATAATACTGTTTTCAGTTAGGTGTAGATATGATACTTTGATGGCATGTTTACAGCTACATATGGAAATAGGAGCTCATGAATAATTCAATCCTGCAGCGACATCTGAAATCTTGTCCGCAGACTCGTCATCCATACATACCGTCGGAAACTCCGTTGATGTTCGTGGCTAGAGCGGCAAAACTGTTGTATGTTTGCTATAATAAAATCAAATACTTAAATATATTCATGAGTGATATTACAATTGGAATATAAATGTATAAACTTGGTATATATGTCATAGCACACAAAAGAGTCTTTTAGAAGCCCTATCGCAGGGCATGAATACAAAACATTTTCTCAGTCTCTTTCCGCTCCGCCTCGGTGTGGACCTCGCTGAGCCTCGCTCTATGACAGCCACAACCATGTGCATCTAAGTCAAGATTCATGAGGAATAGGAAGATACTGCGGCCTCCCACAGCCACAGATATCGTGGCAGCTATCCACAACACTCATGTCATGAAGAAGGAGGCATATTACTGCGTTAATACGCTAATACTATCAACATAAGAGGGGCGATGGGCGAGATGCACTGGAGGATGAATCGCAATCAGCATTCATCGAGCTTTAGGCAAAGAATAATTGGTATATAAGGAAACGTAGATGTAGGTACGTACACGTACGTGTACATGAAAGCATTAAACATCCTCGACGCACATCGTGAAATGACTGTGTGGCAAATAAATATGCAAATACATTTTCATAGCGCCCTAAACATTAAGTTTAATATCAAGTCCATCTATAAGTTAGAAAACGATGCTAGGCCATTCTAAGAGCTCTAAATAATTAGATATCAATGTGTAATACTGACAATCACGCTACTACTCTTTGCTGTGCCTTCAATAATGTCAACCTTAATGATATTCCCTGAGCCGCTGTAAGAGGTAATGAAGTGTACGACACTTTTACTCCCGGCAACATCTAGAAAGTGCTTTGGCAGCGCTAAATCGTATTTTGTGATGACAAGCAGGGGCAGAGCTTAAAAGAGTAAAATTTTACATAAATTTGCCCGCAAAAAATACGCCTATATATATATATATATATATATATATAATATATATATCTATATTATACTATATATGATATATACAGTACGTCCGTATTCAGACTAATTGGCCCAAAGGGTGCCGAGTAATGCATGGATCCGAATAATGCAGGATAAAATAATAAAAAAAAAAAAAATAAAAAATTTCTAGTGCAATGAAATTTCTAAGTCAGCAAATATCATACATAAGATAAATCATGTAAATAAATAAATTAAAGTAAAAATACACAATTCAGTACTGTACAGGAGTAGTGTACAGTACTATCAGTCCTACGTCTGGCAGCGGCAGCCGGCAGCAGTATCATGATGGCGGAGATTTTCCCCTCATTCTTGGTGTTACCAAGTTAACTTCCTAACGAGGGAGGCTTGCTGGATACGGCAGTAAGGGCAGGTAGTATCTAGGCGGTGGGAGAGCGGGTGGTAGCTGGAGATACGACCTCCATTGCTGGATCTGGGTCCAAGGCTCAATGGCCACAGAACACTCGCCAATACAACATTTGGACACAACAAAGAAACCACAATTACAGTATACAAAGTATATGCTCAGTGATGGATCATAAATGCTCTGCCTGGCTGCCTGGGCCTCTAACCTCACTGACTCACATCATGACACCCAACCTCCGTAGGGACACTCCGTACATAGGACACAGGGTACACAGGTACAGGACACAGGGTATTCCGTAGTGTAGTGGTTAGCACGCTCGGCTCACAACCGAGAAGTCCCGGGTTCGATCCCCGGGCGGAGCGAAGATAGATGGATGGTCTTTCTTAAAAACCCGAGCCCAACCCAACCCGAGCCCCAGAACCCAACCTTGTGTGGTTGTCCACCCAGCAGTGAATGGGTACCGGGTGTTAGCCGGGGGTTTGTGACCCCCCTCCCGGGGTGGTGGCTGCGGCCAACAAAGCTGCAGCGGTAGATCACTACGGCTCTGAGGAATTATCCTCTAAACAAAATAAAACAAAACAAATCAAAACCTACCCCTAAAAAAAAGGAGAAGAAAAAAAGTTGAACGTAAAAAATAAAAATAAAATGAGGAGGTCCGAACAATGTCGAAGTCCGAATAATGAGGGTCCGAATACGAGAGGGGTTACTGTATATATATATATATATATATATTATATATATATATATATTATATATATATATTATATATATATATATATATATATATATATATATATATATATTTATATTATATAATATATATATATATATATATATATATTATATATATATATATATATATATATATGGTGTATTTCTGTATATTTTTGTTTAATTCAGTAGTATGTTTATGAGAGAAGATGTGGTTGAATATGAGTTGAAGATGACAATTCGTCATTGTGTGGTTGTTTTGTTTACAATTATCAGCTGTGAGCGCCGAGCGGGCGAGCCCCGACCAGAAGCTGGCAGCTGTCAGACGTTCTGGCGAGGCATGCAAGCAGAGAGAAGCCAGGCTTCTGGCGGCTTCCTCACCAAAATTCGCCTAAGTTATCAGCTGTGAGCGGGCGAGCCCCGACCGATGTAACGGTGGTAGTGACCGCGCAGTTCTCGTCCATTATTACCAAAAAAATCCATTCATGTGAAGGATATATGTTGTGATCCATTCACAATATCGTCAGTTATCGTAATTTATTGATGGCTTTCATTCGACGGTACACTTTCATTGTTGTAGTTTTGTTTACAAGTTATCAGCTGTGAGCGGGCAAGCCCCGACCAGCCTGTTCTTGCGAGGCATGCAAGCGAGAGTCAAGCCAGGCTTATGGCACGGAACCCCTCGCCCCCTGTACATAATCCCTATTAGATTTAAAGTAAGCAACAATATGCCTATTTCATCATTTCTATGCATAACTTATCATTTATATATGTTTTGGTATGTATGGGTGTGAATGAGTTTGAATGTACGGCGCCTACTTACGACCTACGCAACTTATGTCTGTTCGACTTTACGACCGGCGGTAAATGGTGATAAATTTTTGTTTTTGTTTTTGTACTTATGTGGCTATAGCGCCGTTAGGCAGTGACCTCCAGGGGTGGGATGGTAGGCCCTGGAGGTTCACTTTAGAGCTGTGATGGTTGGCCCTCGCCCGTGGTGGTGCAGGCAGGATTTTTATAGTGACGCCTATGATTAGAGGCTCATGCCGCCCCCCTGTGTCCTCTGATGCACTCGGAATCGAAGGTAGAATGAGCAGGGCATGTGGGTGTTCTTAGGCCACTCGACGGTGCATAAGAATTTTGGTTCTCATTGGGGATCAAACTCGTGATACGATGGTTATAACAATAATGAACAACGAAAATGTTGATTAAATATGACTTAAAGATGATTATAATATCATTACACATATTATTTGATCATTCTGCCTGCGCCACCACGTGTGAGGGCCAACCATCACAGCCCTCAAGTGAACCTCCAGGGCCTACCATCCGGGTCTTAGTAGTCACTGCCTACAGGCGCTATAGCCACAAATTATGTAAAAAAAATATATATATATATATATACACACAACCCTCGTTTTCCCGGACTAATAGGGGGGAGCACTGGTCCGGGAACCGCAAAAGTCCGGAAATCGCAACAGTCCGAGGCCATTACCCACCCCCGGATGTTTATCCTACTCTAGTATTTACTGTCCGGCAACCGCCAATATCAACTACCCCGCCCCGGACTTTTACGTCTGCTGAGCATGCTGCCACCTGGCGGGAGGCAGCAGAAAGTGTTCAATAATCTCATGAGACGTTCCTGCACCAGGGGCAGTGGGGGTCAGGGGACTAACGGAGGTGGCGCAGGTGAACCGTGAGTGTCGTGTGCCCAAATGTAAACAATACGACCGCTGTGCATGCTGCCACCTGGTGGGAGCAGCAGAAAGTGTTCAATAGTCTCAGAGACGTTCCTGCACCAGGGGCAGTGGGGGTCAGGGGACTGACGGAGGCGGTGCAGGTGAACCGTGAGTGTCGTGTGCCCAAATGCAAACAATACGACCGCTGAGCATGCTGCCACCTGGCAGGAGGCGCGGACACTGACCAGGGGTGACAGGAGACACTCGGACCGCCGGACAACTTTGTCAATTTACGGACTGGACCAGGCATTTGTCCGGGACTCTGACATATCCCCGGACCTCTGCTTTTATCCGGCAAATCTGATATCCGGGAAATGGGTCCCGGAAAACGAGGGTTGTATGTATATATATAATATAAGCCAACTTACGTCCTGTTCTACTTACGACTGGTCGGTCGGTCCCAATCACGGTCGGAAGTCGACAACTCGGCCGTAGTGGTTATGTTAGCCCAGCCAACCTTATGAGATTTTTGTGATGCCAATCAGTATCATATTTATTCAAACCCTTTTATTCTATATCAGTAATAATAATAGTAGTAATACTAGTTAGTAAAAGTAGTGGTGGTAGTAGTAGTAGTAGGAAGAAGAGGAGGAGGAGGAGTGGTAGTAGTAATGTTAGCCTTGCCAACCATTGAGTGCCGAGCGTCAGTTATAAAAGACAGGCATATTCAACTCATAATTTTGCTCAAACATATGAAGAAAGAATTTTTTTACCATATGTTACCATGACTCAGAACAGTCATTCTAGTAAACGGAAACATCACTGAGTAGAAATAAAGGCTGAAAGAAACTACTGAAAAATAAAAAGAATACATACTTTTTATGTGAGCTGCTCTTATGGTCTTATCTTGAAACAAAGGTGGACGTGGACGAAATAGGAGAGACAGCAGGATCAACTATTTTGTATCCCTATCTTTAGGAGGATATAAGAAATAGTTTTATATGGAAAAAAAAACTGATCAAATATGATATATGATTTAAAAAATAGTTTCAAAATGGGACGTCAGGCACTAATGAGTTCAACCGATTTGAGACTGCCACTGCATACTCATGGGCACATGTTAAGTCCTTCAGCTTCTCAAGATGAAACACAGTATGGTTACCTCTTGAGATTTTTCCGGACTTCTTCTTACCTGCACGTATTAATTTCTTGTTTGTTTATATCCTTCTATATTTCTCTGGTTTGGTGCTCTTGAGATTTTCCTCTTTGCCACATCTCTTTTCTCATTTACTTTTTACACCTAACATTGAACCATTCTTTTATTTTTCCTTTCTGCATATACTGTTATGAATATGTACGTATTTCTATTTATCATATACTTACCTCCAAACATTTTATTTCTGTTGGACAACTCTCAAACCCCAAAATTTGTCTTCAATTAATTTCTCTGAAGAACCTTACAAGTCTGTTTAGTTTGCCTTTGCATATTTTCTTTTATTTGATTCGTCTTTCTACCTCTATACCTCCTCCCTTCATCTCCATTTCTAGGACAATGTGGTCTCTTTCTTTATGAAGGGACATTTCTGTTTTTTTCTCATCAGATCTAATATTTTTGTAAATACCAGATCTAGTCTTAATGGGTGATCTTCTCCCCTGTATCTTGAAATCTCCTTTACCCATTGCATCATCATATTGTTCAGTGTCAGTTTCAACAATCTGTTATTCATCTCAGGTATTTTCACTTTCAAACCTGTTAGTATGTGTTTGTGTGCTTGTGATAGAGGCAGGCAGGGCATTGTAACCTTTAAGGTTTCAATTGATTCATTGAGTCATTCATGATGGCACAATCATTTGTGATTGTTCAGGCATATCTGTCGAGTGGGTGTGTTTGCCTAGTTGTATTTTACAGGGCCTAAGCTACACTCGTATGGTTCTGTCTCCATGTCTACATTTTTTTATTATGCTTCCTTAGTGCTAGTTGGCCGAAGCCACCACCCCGGGAAGCGGGACACAACCCCTGGCTAACATACGGTACCCATTCACTGCTGGGTGGACAGGGGCTCAGGTTTTAAGGAGACCGCCCATCTTTCTCCGCTCCCCCCAGGGATCGAACTTGGGATTTCTTGGTTGTGAACCGAGTGTGCTAACTACTACACTATGGAGTACCCTTGTGTGATTGAAGGATTGTGTAAATGATTGAAGAGTATGTATCCAATATAGTTAGATACTGTCGCATCAATCATGACATTGAGAAATCATGAATGACCGTGTGTGGCAATGATTGGGCAGACTGCTGTAGTCAAAGATCATGTGACCTCTGTACTCATCTTGCTGTGCCACATATGATAACTTATGATTGTGCAATCCTGTTCCTAGTGTTTGAACAAAACTAATGACTGCAAAATCACCATGATCCTGCAATTATGATTGACTCTCTATGGGGGCTTAAACACTAACTGTGGGTGAGGGATTAATACTGTATTTACATTATGTTGCAGGTGCACCAAGTATCAAAGTGGTGGATGCTGGTGAACTTATGGTCGAGATCCAAATCAAGAAGGAACAGGAGGAGGCCAGGAGGCAGGAGAAGGCTAGGAAGAAGGCAGAGCAAGAGGCCAAGCAGCAACAGGTGAAACAGGAGCAAGCAGTCCCACTCATAGATCCCAAAGATATGTTTCGCACCTCTGAGTATTCCCAGTGGGATGCCAATGGGCTTCCCACCCATGATGCAGGGGGAAAGGAAATCACCAAAAGCCAAGGCAAGAAGCTTACAAAGTTGATGGAGGCACAGAGGAAGAAGTTTGAAAAATGGCAACTACAGCATAGTTCCTAGTTCCCTACTCTACTTGCTGTCTCATTTCTCTATCTGTCTTTTACCTTTCTACCTTTCTTTCTTATGCTTCAACTCCTTCTACCTGCTGACGTCTTCCTCACTTCAATAATTTTTGCATGTGTTTTCCTGTTCTTTTTCAATTCATTTTCTCTTTAAATCTTTTACCAATTTTGTCAATCCTTACGCATAATTCCAATTGCTAATTACCCTTCGCTGATGTTCTACCTCATTATTCCACGCCAAGGATCTTTTATCATAATTTATTGTCCTGTTGCTGTCCCCAGCTCAATATCAAGGTTTTTTTCTCTCCATCCTCCTAGTTTTCATTTTTCATTACATATTCTTTTCTTCATTTTCTCGTCTACCTTGATAAATATCGGTTCTTGCCTTCTTTCTTAATGTCCTTTGCGAAGAGGGGAGGCGGTAGCAGAGTGGTTAGTGTCTCAGAGTGGCGTTCTCGTTGACCCGAGTTTGATCCCCGATGAGAACCAAAATCCACTTTAAATCTTTCTGCACCGTCGAGTGGCCTAAGAACACCCACATGTTGCCCATTAACTCTACCTTCGATTGCGAGTGCATTGGAGGAAACAGGGGGGCGGCATGAGCCTCTAATCACAGGTGTCACTATAAAAATTCTGCCTGCGCCACCATGGGCGAGGGCCAACCATCACTGTCCTCAACTGAACCTCCAGGGCCTATCATCCCAGCCATGGAGGTCACTGCTTACAGGCGCGCTATAGGCCAAGATGTTAAAAAAAAAAAAAAAAAGTGTGCTTGTTCGCCTTTTCTCTTCTCTTTCTGCTGCCGTCTTCATCTTCTTTTTATCCCCTGAGGTGGAACTGAGAGCACAGATGGACATGTGCCTTTCAATTTTGTGATTGGTGATTCTTCAGATGTTTCTCCGCCATGAAAAATTTGATAAATTACCAATGTGAAAATTTACCTCGAAATATCAATCTAAATCTAATACGAGGTGCCCTTTCATTATTGGCCTTACCTCCCTGAGTGCCCCCCCCCCCCCTCTTGTTGTAACCTCTTGCTCTGGTCTTTGTTTTTTTTGCACTTGCACTTTTGTCTCTATTTATAATTGCTTGTATGAGTGTCATCTTTTTCGCCATATGTAGGTATACTTTTTTTTTTTTTAAACTAATCTTTTTCATCTCTCTCTCTCTCTCTCTCTTTTTTCGAGTGGTCACTGTTAACAATCTAGGTGGTGGTGAGACCTGTGATTCGTCCATAAATTTTTAATATAACACTTGAACAAGTCTTTCATAACCTATATGCATCTCCCCTACTACTTCTTGATTGAATGTTTTTTGTGTAAGTATTTGTATAACAAATAATGAATGTTATTGATGTTCTAGTTTGAATTATTCATAGGGGAAATGAAGTGGCCTTGAAAAGTGTACTACACTTAGCGGCAATACATTCAAGGTTGGTAGAATTCCTCTTGGTTGTTTGTTATTGTCTTGGATCCTATAGACACTTACCAATTCATTGAATCTCTTTGTCTGCTGTTAGATTAATATCTTGGGATTCTGAAACACATCATAACATAATAATTTATACAACATGCATATTTGTTTTTCAATGTAGTTGAAGGAAAGTTTGGTAGCAACGGTGTCATGACTCTGTAAGAAAATGTGAATATACTGTTGACTGGTGATGGTATTCCGAAAGTTTTAAGGGGTAAAGTGATGTGAATTGACATTAAAGGATGAAACTAGTTTGTCAGGTAAGCAACAACAGAATGACATGGTTAAATCATAACGACATGAATCTCTTACTAGCTTGTCTGGTCATTTTAAGGTCTTTTGAGGCTGCCCTTGCTCTTTCCTCCTTGCAATGGGCCACTGCACTGAATATTAAGATCCAGTTCCAAATGTCCATAAATCTTGATTAGATAGACAACTTGTGGACAACTGGGTCCTAGCGACCAATATTTGATGTTATTTTAATCAAAATAAGGCAATCTTAAGTGTTCTTATGTTGAAATCAGGTTTTCACTAATAAAAGCAATGGTTTTGATATACTCATGTCCATACCATGAACATTGGTTAGAAGAAATAGTATTTGAAAGTATGATCTACTCATGTATGGTCCGACAGCCTCTAAGGAACTGTTACGTCAAAATGTATGGGTGAATATATTTCTCCATTGATGCTGAAAGACTATAGAATGATTGTGTGCACAAGGGTAGTATGATTTCTTGTTCTATAAAAAATAGGATTAACGCCAAGGATATATCTCGCCATCCATCATTTTAATACAGGATTTCATACACGTAGGAAGAGTTGCAACCAAATCCAGGATCAGGACACGTAATTGATACTCCCGTCGCGAAAGCTGCCACCCGGCGAACCCCCCCCCCCTCCCCCTTCTCGTCAATAGTTTTAATATTTTTTTAAAAATAGAAAAATTGATTATGGATGCTGAAATTCCGGGCATTTCGAGAATTTTCAAAATTCCCCCCGGACGCTGATTTTGACACCTAAATTCCGTACATGTCCGGGAAAATCCGGACGTATGGCAACAATAGTATATAGGGCTTCATGCTAGAGGCAACATGCCGCCTCCTCCTATATAACTTCCTTGGTCCACATGCAATATAATTATGGGAGGACTGAGTAACTGATCGAGCTGGCCTCGACTGCAGCCCATTGTGTTAACAAGTGGCGCAGCGGAGGCGCAGACATGAATCGTACAGCAAATATGAAAGTAACTTAAATTTTGGTATGGTTTTAAAGAAAATTCACATAGTAACTTATTGAAAATAATTAAATACCATATTGTTACGAACGCGTCTCTGGCTCAAGATCGGGGGGAAGCCGGGGTGTTTTGGCTGGCTGGCTGGAGACAAGGGAACACGAGGAGACGCCGCGAGGGTTGGGCGAGGATTAGTGCTTGGAAAGGATCTCCGGCAGGTGCCGCCCGGAGGAGACGCCGCTCGCCAGGGAACAGGGTAGGGCTGTGGTGGTTTCACAGACGGGCCAAGGGTAGAGGTAATGTCTCCTGTGGCTAACGGCGCCTTGGTGAAAGGTAGCAGCCGGCTGTGTTCGGTGGGCGTGCGTCGGGCGGAGCCGTGAGGGTTAACCAGTGCCGCCTCTTCCCGCCGCCCGGTGGCTTAGTGTGTTGACTGTGGTATTGTATTAGACGCATAACAGTGACTGCAGTGATAGTGGAGGAACATTTGTGGTTGCGACAGTCGAGAAGTGACTGGGCCTGTTATGACGGTGGGCGTGATGTGTCTGTGTAGTACAATATAGTCTGGAAAAGGATGTGATTGTGTTATTCCGCATGTGCCTGTGTGTGTGTGTGCCATGGTGGTGTGTGCCAGTGTGGGGAGCCCGTGCTCAAGGCCTAAGGGTATTCATTGTTTTTGGTCCCGACTAAACACATAACCGGTCTCAGCCCCTCATTCCCACGCGTCTGAGGCCAGCCCAGGGTGGGAGGCAGGTTAGTTGGGTGGCTGTGGGAGTGGGTTTGTAACAGTATAATGACTTTTTATTATGATATATTTGTTAGTAGTGTATCAATTTTGCTGTGTCTCTAAAGGAATCATACACATGGCAGTGAGTACATCTGGGGGTGCTGCAGCTCTGCAGCCCTATGCCACGAGCCGCCACTGCTGACAGGTGATCAAAAGACGTGATTTATTGACAAGTGACAACATGCCTGTAACAGGTGACCCAGCAGGCTGTCAAGCTGTAATTATAATGGCCTGCTGCGACATGATCGAGATAGACTGGAGCCACCAAGGCCAAGTAAATAGAAAAGAAAAAACCTATTCCCTATGCCTTGGGAGCCACCATGCATATCCTCGTTGCTAGAAGTACGAGTTGGGGTCACACAAAATACACCTTGGAAAATTATCTTTAATTGTATACATGCTGTGGAAATTATCCACCAACCACCCTCTCAATAATTGGTAGTGGTGGTGGTTTGTTCCCCCCCCCCCCCTTGTGAGGGAGGTATTGTCCGCTCATCAAAGGGGGTGCGTAGGGATGTGTATATATAGTTGTAGTGGTGGTAAGTTAGTTAAGGTAATTTGAGTAAATGATAAGTACTGGGATAATATAAATTAACATTCCCAGTGGTTATTAAGCATTTGCACCTTAAATAATTAGCACCTTGGTTTGAAGCGTGGTCAATGGCCATTGGCTGCCGCCTATTAGATACTAGCCACTGAGATTTATGTACGTGGCTAGGCAGAATGGCGATCGCTGCCGCCCGCCCACCGGAGAAATTTAGTACACTTCCAGCCTCTACCGAGTTAACATCTCTTATTAAATATATACGTGGATTTGTATATATGAGAGAATTGTATATAGACTCTTTGCACATAGTGTTAAAAAACAATAGGACGTGTTAAAATAAGACACAAGTGATTATATCCGCCGCGTCAAGATAACTTGGTGTGAAAACTTCCTGACGCCCATAACAATAACTTCACCTTCGCCCTTCACGGGCGGCCTCGATCATGTTGACCACTTCGGATAACAAGACATGCAGTATTAATCAAAACCTACAGCCAATTCTAACCCTACTATCCACCGATAAGTATCCTAGTTAGTTAAACTAGTAGTTGGGGTATTGTCGGGATGAGATAGACGATTGGTTTTGTATAGGTAAGACCTCAAATTAAATATATATATGTGACATAAATTTCCACATTGGTGCCCCAGTAAAGAATATTGATGTTCATGTGACTCGAAGTGGTCGTGAGGCGTAATTATGAGCCTACCTCAATTGCTGGTTATGAGAGCAGAGGTGAGGTGTTTTGTGGCGTTGGGAACGATTCAACAGCCAGTCACTACCATACGCCAGGTAGTAGATAACGTCAGAAGTTACGTAGCCTTAGTTAGTGGTAATAGTTAAGTACTGGTTGGTCATAGGCCTGGTTATGCACCTTGATAGGCCAGCCAACGGCGCTTCCAGCACTTAGGATATAATAATTAATTATCAACTACGGTAGCAGTTATTTTTAGTGACGTAATCTTGCATTTAATATTTTATTTGACTTAGTTATTAACTAAATCATGGCGAAATTAGCTAAGCATTCATTATCGGCTAAATTAGCAATACTCACGAATATATAATAAGTGTGAGGACGCAATTACGGCGATTCCTATCGATTATATTAATTTAAAGACAGGCCTACCATTGTTAAATGAGCAATGGAATAAATATGAGGCAGTTTACTTCCAATATGAAGTTCAATTAAGACAAGCTGGAGATAAAGAAATGATTCACCATTGCGTGACCAATCATGAACACAAATGTCAAAGATATCTCGATAAAGTAATTGAATATGAGGGATTACTGGAGTGTGCTCATATTCCATCAACAGCTAAAGCTTCTTTAACCCAAAATTTGCAAGGTATTGAGCAGGAACCTCCCCACAGGGAGATCAAGATTGTTACACTTTAGGGTAATCAGCTATATCAGCCACCCTTAAGAGTTCAAAGATCCCTAAGTTAGTGGGTATTTATCCTGGGCCTGTAAAATATATGCAAATCAAACAGCCTGTAATTAAGATTCAAACTTCTCAGCCTACCAGTAAACCACTAAGACCTACTCAAATAATAGATACAATCCCTAAATCCAGGGCTACTAATAGTGAAGTACGAATAATAAATTGTGTCTTATGTGAGGGGGAACATCCGCCCTCCACATGTAATATCTATTCAGATTGTTACACGAGAGTTGAAAGCTTAATGAGCCAATTGGTAATTGCCTAACCTGTCTCCGTGGTAAACATGCTTCAAATGCATGCCCTATAAACTTAAGAACTTGTAGGAAATGTAAACAATCTGTTCATAACATCGACTCTTTGTCCTAACAGTGATAATAACTCAGACCCTACAGTAGTTAAAATGGCAGTCACTAATAAGAGTAGTTCAGCAGCTGTTCCTACTGCCGAATTGAAGGTGAGCCACAATGGTAATGCAGTCATAGTAAAGACAATGTTTGACAGTGGTGCACAAAAGTCCTTCATAAGCAGGGAGATAGTTGAATTATTACAACTACACATAATTAATAAAGTGAATTTAGCCATATCAGGTTTTCTTGCCAATACAGAGGCTCAAACCTTTGACATAGTTCAACCCCTAGTCCAATTAGGAAGATATAAATGTAGGGTAGCTGCTGTAGTAGTTAATAATATCGGTATTAGTTTAACTGTTAATGGACTAAAAGACACAGCTGAAACGCTGAGGGATAATGGTGTTAAACTAGTTAGTAATACCTTCGAAGACGTTGATGGTCCCTTCCGATTAATAATAGGCGCTGATTATTTTGGGCGTTACCTAAGGAAGGTCATCAAATTACATAACGTCTCTATGTTCACCAGTGCTAGTGGTAAGGTAATAATGAGACCCATCCCACATACTCACCATGCCGAACAAGAGAAGAGTATTCCTAGTCATGTACAACCCCTATTAATTACCAGAATTGGAACCACTTTCTTGCCCACACCAATTAGTGAGGTAGTAGAGGAAAGTGATATTCCAGTTTATAATCAATACATCGCCACTAATGAAAATCCTAATAATAATGTGCCGCGAGGAAATAATAACCTCAAATTGAACACAGGATTATGGTTTAAAGGCCCTACCTGGCTGAAAGAGTGTAATAATAATCCTTAACAGGTTTCCACTCAACCGGACATATCTGTAGATATAATAAAGGAACCTGAATTAATCCCATATCCTGTGATAGACATAGAAAGGTTTTCCTTATTGAGCAAACTAATCAAGACTACTAATTTAGTCTTCCAATCCATTAAAAGGGATAGCTCTGGTCCTTTGAAGTTTTGGGTCAGAACAATACAAAAGCAGGTATTTCCTGAGGAATATCAGCTCTTGGCCTCAGCCAGCCCCCATAGGAACAAATTGACCAAATTATCAGGTCTGTACCTAGATCATGAGGGCATAATTAGGTGTCGAGGATGAAATTTGAAAGCTGATCTTCCAAATACCACCTGCCATCCCATACTAATTCCCAAACACCGTCATCTTACTAAATTGTTGGTGGAAGAATATCATAGGAACTCATTACATGGCGGAATGGCTACAATATTAGCCGATATCAGGTGTCAATTTTGGATACATCATGGTAGACAGGCAGTCAAATATTACCTCAAATCTTTAATTAAAAGTAATAGATCTGAAGGTAGACTAGTCTCCTATCTAGGTCCCCCTGATAGAGAGATCCTAAAACCAATTGAGGTCAATGGTGAGGACTATACTGGGGATATTATAATTCCAGGAGATAACTCTCCCCCCGATCAAGTATATGTCTGCATATTCACTTGTACCTCTATCAGGGCTATAAATTTCAAAATAGTCAAAGACCAAAGTGCCGAAACCTCTATTAAAATGTTCCGGCGCTATGTGGCCTGGGGTGATGTCACATGAAGCAGAACTTCAGTTTTCGCCGCCCCCAGTTGTGGAAATTATCCACCAACCACCCTCTTAATAATTGGTAGTGGTGTTGGTTTGTTTCCCCCCCCCCCTTGTGAGGGAGGTATTGTCCGCTCATCAAAGGGGGTGCGTAGGGATGTGTATATATAGTTGTAGTGGTGGTGGGTATTAGTTAAGGTAATTTGAGTAAATGATAAGTACTGGGATAATATAAATTAACATTCCCAGTGGTTATTAAGCATTTGCACCTTAAATAATTAGCACCTTGGTTTGAAGCGTGGTCAATGGCCATTGGCTGCCGCCTATTAGATACTAGCCACTGAGATTTATGTACGTGGCTAGGCAGGGTGGCGATCGCTGCCGCCCGCCCACCGGAGAAATTTAGTACACTTCCAGCCTCTACCGAGTTAACATCTCTTATTAAATATATACATGGATTTGTATATATGAGAGAATTGTATAGGCCTCTTCCATTTGTGTCCAAGTTGCATGAACCAGTTCTTTCAGTTCAGGGCTGGGTTCTGGGTTCAGGGTTGGGTTCGCGTGTCACAAATGGAACGCAAAAACCCCGTTTTTTGTTTACAAACATACTCAGCTGGCGAGGCAATTTAAGAGAGAGAGAGAAGAGGATTACGAGTACGGAGTACGAGAGATAACGAGAATAGAGATAACGAGAAGATACAAGAGGGAACGAGAGATATAACTCCTAGCTAGCTGCTATGTGAAAGGATCCATATTGTTACGCTACTCCTCTCCTGGTACCTCACCACACCACTGCAGTGTCTCAGTGAGGCTGTGCAGAAGAAGCGTACTACAATACCCACTGCTGCTAGACTTACTTCCACAGCCCTTCCTCAGTTCGGTGTGTTACGGCGAGGCGAGCTAGTATAATCACGAGGTCATCAAGGCGAAGGAAAACTCTCAGGGAGGTTTCTTTGTTTACTGAGAAAGCCACAAGCCACAAGCACAAAGCACAAAGCGTACATACGTTTGTACGTCATTTCCCTCCAATCGCTTCTAGATTGTCGCAAGGCAAGAGACGTTACCACACCACAGTCACAGTCCCCCCACCACCACAACCACACAAGTCCTCCCACCACCACCACACCACACACCACCGCACTCTTCCTCCACGGAGCGACGCGCCTGTCTCTCCCGAGGCCTCTAACCTTTCTGTCTGCCAAGAGGAAGGAGCGGCACCATGCTCACGTCCTCCCCCGGCCCACCCCCACACACACCCCACCCTCTCGCATTCAAGGTCGCCCGACGCATCATACCCTCACACACTGCCTCTCCACCACCAGTTCATACATACACACACATTGCCTCGCACGCCACCCAAACATTCACACACATGATTACAGTTTCTACAATCGTAACAATATCAAGTTTAAGATCGCGGGAACGCATGGCCTCCACCAGCCATGTATGCCTCTTTTATGCCGTCTGACATCCTCTCCGACTCGTGCATGCGGAAAACCCTTCACGATAAGAGAAATAGGGCCCAAGGCGACCATTGTTTGTTATGAACTGAAAACTCTACCTAAGCTACCCACCTCTCAATGTGAGTAGAGAAAGTTCACGGGTTTTGCTGCATCACTACGCGCTTTGCCTCGGACCCAGGTTTTCGTGCGCAAATGGAACGCCTGAATTCTTGGGTTCCGTGAACTGGTTCTTAAAATGTCGCAAATGGAAGAGGCCTTATGTAGACTCTTTGCACATAGTGTTACAAGTGATTATATCCGCCGCGTCAAGATAACTTGGTGTGAAAACTTCCTGACGCCCATAACAATAACTCCACCTTCGCCCTTCACGGGCGGCCTCGATCATGTTGACCACTTCGGATAACAAGACATGCAGTATTAATCAAAACCTACAGCCAATTCTAACCCTACTATCCACCGATAAGTATCCTAGTTAGTTAAACTAGTAGTTGGGGTATTGTCGGGATGAGATAGACGATTGGTTTTGTATAGGTAAGACCTCAAATTAAATATATGTATGTGACATAAATTTCCACACATGCAATAGCTACACATTTTTTTTTTTGTTCCTATAACGGCGAAAATGTAGGGGTTAAAAACTCGAGAGATTATCACGAGATGGCAGCAGTCCTGCATCATTGCATCATTTTAGCTTTCAGACAAACGACAATCTTGACCCACAATACGGTAAGACTTGTGGTGAATGAAATGTAACAGTTGTGATAACAAGAGAGATAACAAGATTACTTAATAGTTTGGGATTTAGTTTCATTATATATGGATAATTGATCAGATTAATGTGGTACAAATAGTCGGTTTCGGTACATAATAATAGCAGTGCGGTGAGCGGGACGGGCCGAGTCTGCAAGGTGTTGTTGGTCACTGTTGTCGCCGGAGAGCCGCGGTAGAGAACCGAGGCTGTGCAGGCACTGCAGGGCGAGGGATGCAGTTGTAGTGTGAGGCTGCGGTATAACAGGGCACCATGGGGACCTCTCACAGCACCAGGAAAATCACGCTGGTCAACGATGACAAGGCGGGCGTCATCAAGGTGAAGGGCGAGCTGTGTCTGGCTGGTGGGGAGGGGCAGCAGGCCGGAGGGTGAAGTAGTCATTCTCGGTGTGATTTATGGTACTGTCAGTGGTTACAGGAAGTTTCGGTATTATTCCAGATGAACACTGAATTCCCTTTGGTGGACGAAACTATTTTTTTCTGGTGAGTTTTGATGTGTTGTGAATTAATCTGCCAACCGTTTTCTGTCGCAAATTTTTTATTTTTTATTTTTTTGGTATTATTTTACACTAGGACCGAAATTCCCTACACAATTGGGAGTGTGGTTTCTGTTTACCTTATTGCATTCTAGGAAGGAATCTCTATGAGCTTCCGTCGCAAATAATTACTTTTGGAGATATGACATGTAGTTTATAGGGAGGTGAGAGACAAGTGGGTTATAATGGACGAGAGTTTCACGTTCGTTTTCAGAGACACCAACTATTTTTTCTTGGCCTACAATAGGTGCTTGTTCTAATGGTGCTAGTTTTATTTTGCGCAAACCAAAAAAAAAAAAAGTATATTTTGTGGTTAAAGTTAGGTTAGGTTTTTTTAAAACCTATAAGGTTAGGTTAGGTTAGGTTAGGTTTCATTAAAACATAAGGTTAGGTTAGGTTTCATTTTTTTTTCCATTTTTTTTCCCATTTTTTTTTTGGTTTGCGCAAAATAAAACAAGCACCATTAGAACAAGCACCTATTGTAGGCCAAGAAAAAATAGTTGGTGTCTCTGAAAACGACCGTGATACTCACGTCCATTATTACCGACAAGTGTTTACGTCCGACACAGTCTTCTTCCTCTTGTGACCTGCATCGCCTCTGTTCTTCCCTTGCCGCGGACACTTATTTAATGCAGATTTGGCTTTAGTTAGGAGGTTAAAGCGTGGGAATAGGTTAGGTTAGGTTAGATTAGTGAGTCTAAAGGTGGTGTTAGGTTAGTTTAATTTTCATATCTCATATAGACTCCTTCCTATTAAAAATGTCTTATATCTCCGAAAGTACTGATTTGTGACGGAAGTTTAAAGAGAGAATGTTTCTTAGAATCTATTAAGGTGAACAGAAACCACACTCCCAATTGTGTAGGGAATTTCGGTCCTAGTGTAAAAATTTACCATTTTATTAAGGTAAAGGTTAAGTCAGTTAGGTTAGGTGGTAAAGATTAGTTTTATCGCCCCTGCCATATCTCGTTTACTACCTTATGAAGGACTAATATTTTGTCATGCACGTCTTCTACTAACCCTCAAACCTCTTGGAAAGCTGTTACTTTGGTAAAAATCACGGACAAAAATTATATACAGGGAGGTCCCGAAGATACGAGCAGTTAGGTTCCACCTGGCATACTCGTAAAGCGAAATCTCATATAACGAAACACATAACTAATGGTAAAATATAGGTTTGGTTCCAGGACCCCATCAATAAAAAAACAAAAACAAAAAAAAGTTTTTCAAGCTAAAATAAACTATAGCAAACACAAAAAACACACAGCGTCTATATTACCCACACTGTACTACCTATTCTGTAGAAAAAGCATTCTGAAAGAGAAAATAGCACACAAAATAACATAACTGCACATTAATTAAACATAAAACATGCATAACAAGCAAAAAAGACGTAATGTAGGGGACACCGCGTGATACAAAAGAAGGTAGTGTAGCGATCCCAAGGTTGGGGCCGCACACCTACTAATTACCCCTAAAGGTCAGGCCGCGCCATATGCTTAATTACCCTTCAGGTCACGCCTTGCTAGGGGTGAACTGACTGCGGTCCCAAGGTTGGGAACTCACACCTGCTAATTGCCCCTTAATGTCAGGCCGCGCCATATGCTTACTTACCCTTCAGGTCACGGCTTGCTAGGGGTGACCTCACTGGGGTCAACCAAATCCCCCTTTGTCCAGCCTGGGAGTGGTAGGGCGTGCATTTTGAACTTGATAATTTTACTCACCCCAGTTTGAATGTCGTATCATTGGATTTTCGATCTCGTATATTGAAAATAGACCCTAATTTACACATCTCGTATCATCGGATTCTCGTATACCGAATACTCTTATAACGGGACCTCCCTGTACTAATAAAAATAAATAGGTGCAACTTTGTCGTCGCCATCAGCACAGTCAGAGGCCGTGGGCCAAGCCCTCCCTCACGTATAGCAGCCAGTCTAAGTTAGGTTAATGGTTAGGATTAGTTTAGTTTAAAACAAAGCTAAACTAAATCTACTTAACCTTAACCTAGCCTAACCTAGCCTAGTCTGGCTGTTGTCCGTGAGAGAAGACTGGGAGAGGCGCTTTCCCGCGGTGTAGACTGTGCTGATGGAGACGGCGGAGCAGCACTTTATTTATTCTTAATAGATAATTTTTGTCCGTGATTTTGACGAAAGTAAGGTATTATTTTACGATAGGACCAAACTTCTCTACACAATTGGGAGCATGGTTTTTGTTTACCTTATTGTATTCTAAGAGACATTTTCTCTCAGCTTTCCGTCGCAAATCAATAGTTTCGGAGATATAGAACATTTTAGGTGGGAGGAGGAATACGTCTCCATTTGTTTACAAAATGCCTCCCTCTTCCTCTTCTTGTGACCTGCATCGCTTTTTTTTCGGAGTAAGTTTTCCGTGCGCACCCGTGGCTACGAGGTTAATCTCGGGGTTTGGTATTTTATTAAACTTTTTATTATTGGACCCAGTTATGAGGTTAAAAGTTAGGTTAGATTAGTTCAGGTTAGGTTAGGTTAGGTTAGAGACAGGTAGTCTCTAGGTAAGGTTAGGTAAGGTAGCCACGGGTGCGCACGGAAAACTTACTCCGAAACAAAAGCGATGTAGGTCACAAGAAGAGGAAGAGGGAGACATTTTGTAAACAAGGAGACATATTCTTCCTCCCACCTAAAATGTTCTATATCTCCGAAACTATTGATTTGCGATGGAAAGCTCAAAGAGAAAATGTCTCTTAGAATACAATAAGATAAATAAAAACCATGCTCCCAATTGTGTAGGGAAGGTTGGTCCTTTCGTAAAAATTTACCGAAAGTAACAGCTTTCCAAAAGGTTTGAAGGTTCGTAGATGTGTATTACAAAATATTAGTCCTTCATAAGGTAGTATGTTGTGAGACATGGACACTAAATAGTGACTTGAAGAGACGAATCAATGCCTTTGGTAATAAGTGTCTTCGCAGAATCATGGGGTATCGCTGGGATGATTACGTGTCAAATCAGCGATTGCACCGTGAGACTGAATCGAGGCCTATTACCTGCATAGTCCGTCAGCGCCAACTTCGGCTATGTGTGCATGTGGCACGCTACTCTGAAACCGATCCTTCCCATCGGGTTGTATCTGTAAGAGACAATCCGGCGTGGAGGAGGCCAAGGGGGCGCCCACAAGGCTCGTGGCTGGGGCAAGTTGATGTTTCTTGTCGAGAGCTGCTTGGTATGGGAAAGGAGCCTGCATGGGAACTCGCGCGTGGTGACCCCCGGGAGTGGCGTCGTAGGGTGGGCGAGGCGATGCGCCCCCCGGCGTATGCCCCCAATGATTGATAAGGTAGTAAGCGAGATATGGCAGGGGCGATAAAACAAATCTTTTCCGGTTAGGCATAGGTAAGTTAGGTTAGGTATAGATTCGGTTAGGTTCAATTTGTTTTTTGTGATTTTTGTTGCAAATCACTATAAAAAAATATAAAAAATTATTTGCGACAGAAACGGTTAGCAGATTCATTAAAAACACATCAAAACTCACCAGAACAAAATTGTTTCGTTCACCAAAGGAAGTTCGGTGTTTACCTGGAAATTTACCGAAGTTTCGATGAGGGAAAAATGGAGGTTTCGACGGTACCTTCGAACTCCGTTGAAACTTCGGTAAAATTTCGGTAGTGGGCTTTCACCGATTTCGAAGACGAAACTTGGTTTTCCTGAATAGTTTGGTAATTCTGAAGAAGTCTTTCATTCCTATCTTTTTCTTATTCCCCCTATAGCCAACAAGCCTGGGGAACTGGTGGGAAAATGTGGTTTTTGGGTGGGGGAAGCAAATATAACTGATTTATGGCTTCCCCAAAAATCATCAAAGTCACTATATGCAAAAATCTAGGGAATTCCCTAAATTAGGAATTTCTCTAGAAATCCATTGTTAGGGAATATACCTTAATTGATCTATGTATATACACACAACCCTCGTTTTCCCGGACTATAAGGGGGGAGCACTGGTCCGGGAACCGCAAACGTCCAGGAATCGCAACAGTCCGAGGCCATTACCCACCCCTGGACGTTTATCTTACTCTAGTATTTACTGTCCGGCAACCGCCAATATCAACTACCCCGCCGCAGACTTTTACGTCACTTTGTTGTTGTTTTTAGGGCTGCAAGGATCCCTTGGGGAACACTATGAGCCCTGGTGATGTCCCATGATGCTATCACAGGCGCTGTAGTTGACCTGTCTTCCTCAGGAAGGCAACGGTGAGGCAGATGATGGCATGTTGCCGGGAGGGGTGGACGCCAGCCGCCTCCAGCAGGGTGGGCAGGTCATAGGTGGCGACGTTCAGGGTGAGGAGTTGAGAGCGTAGCACTACACGGTGGGAGTGGAAGCGCGGACACTGCAGCAGATAGTCTCAGAGACGTTCCTGCACCAGGGGCAGTGGGGGTCAAGGGACTGACGGAGGCTGTGCCTCCTGCCCTGCCTTTACCTAACGACATGTCACATATCATAGTGTTTTGCCTCTAAGCACTTCAAATAAGACCAAATTTCACTATCGAATCACGTGCGTACTTGTGATACGACTTGAGAAAGTAAAGGCAAAAATTCTTGCAATCTGGGGAAAAATGGCTAGCCATCTAAGGAAAATCCCCAGAAAATTTATCACTATACATTTAAAGCCTCAATGTAACCTAGCATTATAATCACATCATTAAACACTTCATATATGAGTAAATAGCCCTTTCAACATTCCTTCAAAGCTAAGATCAGATACACCATGATGGCTGGCAAATAGCCCGATGGTAGGCTACGTGGTGGGGTGATTTGTCTACGTAGTAAGTGGTAGTTATCATCAACGCCACATTTTCTATTGAAGTTCAAGGTGGCAGGTTTAATGCAAGTGCAATAATCTTTGGTTTGCAAAATGAGTGTGGTGCACATAAATCAAAAAGTTCCTTTGGTTTCTCGTTATTACACTCCAAATAAAATTGCAGTAACCACAAGTCGCCATTTTCACAACCGTCTATGCCTGTCACTGTCAGTGAACTGAACCCTCTGTGTGACGAAACATCAATATATTCCCCTATATGATTATTATGCAATATGTCTGCTAAAATATATCAAAGATTGATGTGGTACAAATTTAAAGCATTTCATATCCATATATGCAATAATTCATGCAAACTGTAGTTGTTCCTTGCACAGGAACTACTTATCCAGCTGTAATCAAGGGTGTATTGCGACTTGGTATAGCCAAGGTAGTGCTCGGGAGACGATCTGACTGGACTTTGAATTTTTGAGGCACTTCATATTTCATAGCGGCCGTGTGGGTTAACCAAGGCTGAGCGCACGCTGGAACCTTTACAGATGTGAAGTACAATAAGCATACTATACTGTGCGGTAGTTTAGTTCAGTCAAAGCTGGAAAGAGATAATTACCGTAAATTGCGGCGTACAAGTCGACCTCAAGATTATTAGCTCAAGATTACGGGTTAGGCCTATACTTGCCGTATAAGTCGGCCCCAAAAATACGGTAGGCTACTGGTAGGCCAAAGCTTAAATGTGGATAGGCTACGGTACTGTATACGGTAACCTGTCGCAAAAACACATAACACCACACCACTTATATGAAGTTATGAATCTTTACTATAGGTCCGCCTCTTGTTTTCATTTGAAAAACATCATAGTCCCCTAATAGTACCGCTACATACTGTATATTATAGTAAAACACGGTAGTATGACTGGGCTGCACTTACCGGTGTCCTCCGCCATTTGCATATGTGAAAAAAAAGCCCGTGGCGCCACCAACCCCACACGGCTATGAAACTATGGGTCCGTTACACTGCCGACACTCAGCTTAATGACCCTTATACACTGAACGCCGCCACCGGAGTGGCGCATATTGTAATTGTCTAACTGGCCGCTTGGGTTCAGTGTTTACAATCTGTATATCAGCTGTTCGAAACAGCTGACACCCACACGTTATCCACACGCCAACCTGACAACACTGTGGGTGGAACTGCCGCAAAACGTCTTCTCCAGTTGTCGCTGTTCAGCAGGAACAATAATAATATTGATTTGTTTATATTTAATAAACTGCCATTATGTATTAAACAGTCTTTACCCCCGTAGTGTATGGTCATGATATATTTGTAGATCAGAATTACTGGTTGTATTGTTAGAGTGTGAGCTACGAGTACTAGTTGTGAGGTTAGAGTGTGTTGGAAATATTTGTAACCTGTAACAGGTAACCTGCTGGAGTTACGGTAAGTGGTGTACAGCGATTGTTAGTAGTGCTGATTCACTTGTTTGCCACTCGGTGGTAAAGGTTCGCATTTTATCCTAGCCGTATAAGTCGACCCCTAGTTTTGGAGAGATTTTTGCTCAAAGAGTCGACTTGTACGCTGCCATTTACGGTCTGCAGAATTTCCCAGCTTTGTGCTCAATTTTGCATTGTGATGAATCAAGTATCAATACCAATGAAACATTGCGTATAGAAGGTAACCCACCCACTCCAGCACCAATACAGCACCAACACCACCACAACCCATTGTTAGCTACATATATATACTCAGAATGAAGAAATCTACACGATGTAGGTAAGAATCCTGATATTGGAAATAAATTTTAAAGAAAAAAAAATCAGTTGGTGACGAAAAACGGTAGGCGGTGGTCCTAACTGTCTTTGTGCTGCTCTGTTCCCATGTTCTTTGGCGTATCGTACAACTTTTAGCTTGTACGCGGTTGGTTTGGGTTGTGGGATTCCCGCATTGTTGTCAAATCACCCTGCCAATACCTCAGCCAGCCTGCCACCCTCCTCACCTCTCTCTCGCTCAATATAGTTTACGTACTTATTTACGTTGTAAATAACTTATTTTGCTTGGCTGTCCAAAACATGAGAGTGCAATGCGGGGCAACCTTCCATGGCAGGCGAAGGACCATGAAATTATGAATGACTGGGTGAGTGCCTTGTCAAGGACATTCAGGCGGCATTGTCGCACGAGCTACGCTGCCAAATGTAAAGGAAGGTATAGAGTCGTTGATTTACCCTCAAATCGCAAGCCATTCATAAAACCATGCAGTCGTACTGTGCAAATATATAATTTATAAATAGTTAACGTAACAGCTAACAGTATAAGAGAGGTCGTCATCAGCCTGTTAACGGTGAACGTGACAACAATGCGGGAATCCCACAAACCCACCGGAGGGCTCAAGATACTGAGGCAGAACATAAAGTGATTAGTTATTGGTAATCTTACAACGTAAAACAGGCAATTGACTTAGTGGTTGACTGCTGGAACAGTGTTACGCCTGCCACTATCAATCATGCATGGCGTAACATTTTGGAGGGTTTACCTGAGGACTGCCAGGTGGCAGTGCCTAGTAACACAGTCACTAGAGATAGAGATAGAAGCGGCGGTGGCGGTGGCAGAGGCACGGCAAATCCCTGGAGCTGGATTTGCTGACATGACTGGTGAGGACATTAGGGAAATGATTCAGCCTCCTGCAGTGACTGCTGATAATATCATGGAAGAGGATGATGTGGCAGGTGTAGCGGACAGCATTGGAGAGGAAGAGCAAGGTGACAATGTGCGCCGTGAAGGTTTATCTATTGCCGATATCAAGACGGTGATAGATTTGAGTTGCAGGCTACGCCACATCCTCGAACAAGACTTGACAACTAACACAGAGTTGAAGTGTTCTTTAATTTGTCAGGTACTGGCAAGTTATGAGCAGCAGTACCATGACCACATGAACTCTCTCCGTCAACGTCAGATCACTAAGTTTTTACGGAGCCGCAACCAGGCAGAGCAACCAAAGAATTGACCGCAACCAGGACCCTCCTATCAGACCTCTGTCATTGATGAACCATCTGACTTTGAGGGCTTCACTTGTGCAACAATGGAAGACATCCTGGACGAGTTACAGGCCCGTCGTGGTGGTCATAAATGATAACACTCCACACAAGCCTTGGAATATTCTCATCCATCTAAGCCCCTCGTCATCCCCCCAAAAGGTAAATAAAGTGCTGTAAAATGTATGCTGTTTTTATGATTCCTGATTTGGTGTATTATTTTATCATGTGTTGAAAAACAGGGTAAAAACATTAAATTTGTGGTAAAATATGTGGTCATCTTAGGGGGTCTTGGCATCAATTAGAATGATTACCATTACACTACCCTCCCGAGTTTCGCGCTTGCTTTCTTCCGGAGGCATAGCGCGAAACTCGCGGATCGCGAAACTCGCGGATCGCGAAACTCGCGGATCGCGAAACTCTGGTATTAAAAACACTGTAAAAATGCTTATTTAGTCCGTTTTTTTTTTTTTTTTGTTGTGTGTGTGTGTGTGTGTGTGTCTACAGCGCCGTTAGGCAACCTCCAGGGATGGTAGGCCCTGGAGGTTAACTTGAGGGCTGTGTACCTACTGTATTTTACAACTTATAAGACTCACTTTTTCCCCCAAAAAATATCCTGAAAATGCCCCAAGCCCCTGTCCACCCAGCAGTGAATGGGTACTGGGTGTTAGCCTAGGGTTTGTGACCCGCCTCCCGGGGTGGTGGCTTCGGCCAACACTACGTAGAGAAGAGGAGGGAGGAGAGGAGCTTGAGATTGAACTCGAGTTGGGAGTCACCCAGCGGATGCTGTTTTGGTCTGAGTGAGTGAGCTTGACACATATCTTGTCAGCTGATGGTTGTGTGACAGTGTTATACGGCAATAACACTGTCACAATGCCTTCCTCTCTTCTCTCATGTCTCCTCCAGTACCTCCAGAAACCACAGTACCACACACGTCAGGGTTAATCACTTATAAAGGAGTATTTTGTGGTAAATAGTAAGGAACGGCGGGGGTGTACGGTAAGGTGCTACTTATTTTGAGGTGTTATCTATCTTATGCGACACCGGCTGCTCCTGTAGAGAAAAACACAAACAAATGGAAAAAAACAAAGCAAAACTACAAGCTATACTAAGCCTATTATAATACTATACTAAGCAGGAAGGAAGGAAGACGTGTCCCGTACGTCTCTTATGGGAGGCGGTAGCAGAGTGGTTAGCGTCAAGATATATGTCAAGCTCGAGCACGAGCTTGACAGATGACCTACAAAGTGATACTAAGCAGAAAGGCTCACAAGAAGAAGTCTCCGAGTGGCGTTCTCGATGATTCGAGTTCGACCCTTGATGAGGGCTGTAAAATCCACTTAAAATCTTTCTCTGCACTGTTGAGTGGCCTAAGAACACCCACACGCTGCCCATTAGCTCTACCTTCGATTGCGAGTGCATCGGAGGACACAGGGGGCGGCATGAGCCTCTAATCACAGGCGTCACTATAGAAATTCTGTCTGCGCCACCACGGGCAAGGGCCAACCATCACAGCCCTCAAGTTAACCTCCAGGGCCTACCATCCCACTCCTGGAGGTCACTGCCTAATGGCGCTGTAGATTCATGTGACACACACACACACCAAAAAAAAAAAAAAAAAAAAAAAAACGCAAAACTCGGGGATATAATGCACGAAAGTCGGGATGATAAGAATTTAGAACTCAGCGCGAAACTCGAGGATCGCGAAACTCGCATAGCGTGAAACTCGGGAGGGTAGTGTAGTTTTATTGTTCGGCTATCGCGACTTCGGCAATAGTGCGCCTATAGCTGCACCAATTAGGCGCGATAGCCGAGGTTTGAGTGTATGTCATCATGCTTACACTACACAGTCGCATCCTTTTATCCTCCCATCCTTCCTTAGTTTCTTTTCCAGCTTTTCCTTTAATCACAGAACTATGGAATTTGACCACCTTTGTGTGTGTGCAGCTTAGTAAAAGAAGACGAGCATAATTAGTTGTGTAGATTGTGGACAAAGCAAAGAGTATGAATTAATCACCTGCCTCACATTCTGCTGGACTGAAGGCAGTCAGCGGTGTTCTGGTGTTAAGTGTGGAAGACATTGTTTGATCTCGTAGCTACACAATGACTTTTTTTGTGTCTTTTGGCTGATGTTCTGATGTTGGCTGAGTTTCTTTATTGTTTTCACATCTTTTTAAGTGTACAATAAACCCTTCATGCTCGCAGGGGTTAGGGAACAGAGACACCCGCGAGTATCGTAAATCCGCGAGCATGACATTATTCATTCATTTACCCATAGTTTTTTTTTTTTTTTTTTCCATCACAAGGAACTGGCCAACGGCACAACAAAAATGGGTAACACAAAGCCCGCTTAGTCGCCAGTCCCTATAAAGAAGACTGTAAGAGAATAAAATAAAAACAGAGGGGTAGGCCAATTTAGTTGGGAAGGTGTCTTGTTACTCTTCTTTTGAAAAGATTTAAGCCATAGGAAAGTGGAAAAATAGAAACAGGAAGAGAGTTCCAGAGTTTACCAGTGAAAGGGATGAAAGAGTAAAGATACTGATTAACTCTTGCATTAGGAAGATGGACAGAATAGGGATGAGAATGAGTAGAAAGTCTTGTGCAGCGAGGCCGCGGGAGGCATGCAGTTAGCAAGTTCAGAAGAGCAGTGAGCATGAAAATAACGGTAGAAGAGAGCAAGAGAAGCAACATTGCGGCGGTGATTTAAAGATTGAAGACAGTCAGTCAGAGGAGAGGAGTTGATGAGATGAAAAGCTTTTGACTCAACCCTGTTTAGGAGAGCTGTATGAGTCGATCCTCCCCAAACATGTGAGACATACTCCATACATGGGCGGATAAGGCCCCTGTAGAGAGCAAGCAATTGGGAGGGAGTAGAAAAGAAAAAAAAAGAGAGAAAAAAAAGGGGGGTGTTGAAAACCCGCGAGTAATCAAATCCGCGAGCATGAAGGGTTTATTGTACTTACTAGCACCAATCATAATTCACTGGTCATCCTCGTAGTGGCATTACATCTAATAGGAATAACATGTCAGGGCATGTGGCATATTTTTGGGGGACAGTAATGGCCAAGTTGTTAAGTACTCAGATTATGATCTCACTAGCATATTGTTACGAAGGGCCTTGCCTACCGGTACTGGCGGACAAGGCAAGGGTCCTTTGTTTGTACCTGTGGGGCCTCGCCGGTGGGGGTCTGAATCACGGGTCGAGTCGCCACGTACTTTCCTCCCATTGGCGCAGGGAATGGGGGAGAAGCTACATGGGGATCGCCTGGCAGAGCACACGCGGAGAGTAAGAAACATAGCCACGGCTGGTGGAAGGAGGCCCTCCTGCCACGGGATTACCGTGACCGCTGCGCCCCGCAAAACCCGCCTGAAAAGACCCGTTTCCCTCCTCCGTTGGAAAGGGGACGAGGGTGGCACGGCGTGGCCTTGTTACTCAGTGGTGGCAACTGTGGGGTGGGGTCACAGCTCAAAGGGCGGCGCCCTGTGAGAGACTGTGTTGTGTTGTACGGTGTGTTGGGAGGGACGGAGAGACTTGTATAGCGTGGCTACACAGTGTGGGGACCACTAGTGTGTTGGGGCGGCAGAGCCAGCCAGTGTGTTAGTCGGGCGAGCCTGTGTATTGACAGTGACGCGTAGTGATATGCGGGCGGGAGACAGTGACTCGTGGGTGTTGGCCTGCGTGCCTTACGTGAGACAAGTGACTATTGTACAGTGGGTACTAGTGGGGAAAATAATAAAGCCCTGCACAGCAGATAAAGGGTTTCCCTTCAGACCTTCCCGTTTCCTCCAAGGCCCCGAGCCGTTAGTTGTGTGACAGAGTTGAGGGTGGTGGATTACCCCCCCCCCCCCCCCTTCCTTCATTACAATATATATTTTTATCTCCTATTTATGTCATATTCATGTAAGGAAAATACCATGCCTAATTTGATAGTGTTGTTTTACATGCTTTTTTGTGGTGGTCAGAATGATCAGACATGGAACAACATGATGCTGTATTTCATTTCAAAGATGACATATTTTTGGTGTGATAAATCAAGTATGTAATGGGTGTCAAATCAATGAATTATGACTTGCAACTTATAAAGTGTGATTCTTTCAGTTGTCGGAGTCGTTAGCGTACCGTCTGCGCGGCCAGATAGAAGGTCAGCAGACAGCAGCTGCAGCAGAGCCACCCCCTCCCCCTTTCCCAACCCCTCCACCTGTAGCTGCCATCCCCCAGGTTCCAGAGCCCCCGAGAGTTCCCCAGATAACTCATGAACCTTTCATCCCAAAGCCAGCCCAAGTCCCAGAGCCTCCAGTGGCTGAGGGTGAGTGGAAGCCAACTAGTGTGTGGATGATTGGAAGTGGTAATATAGTCACTTCAATGGCTAAAGTGTAGTCAACTTTTCATGCCTCAAACTAACATAAGGATAAGTTTCCTGTTAAGTTATGGACTACCGGGCTTTGCTTAACCCCAGTCACTGGTGTTTTATGTTTGAGAAATCCTGCACACTAAGACCTGACTGCTGCATCACGAGCTGGCCACATGAAAGGGCTCTTGATAATTGCCTGAAAAGGTGGTGTGAGCATCTGGTGAATAACGAGGGTGATGGTGGGCGTGGTTGTAGTTTAGTGTGAGACAGACATCTCTGTGTTCCTTACTGCGGCTGATGGGCAAATTCCGTGCCAGGACCAATTGCCAAGCCATGATTGCTTTCATTGTATACTCTAGGAGTACATTCTTTCAAAGTCGACCAGAGTAAACACACCATGTTTAGTGACACTGCATGCATGAATGTAATCCTTGCTACATCAGGGAGGCCAATCAAATTTGATCTGACTTGATTATACTAATCATCTCTTTACCACTTCCTAATACAATGTGAAAGTCACGTGCCCCACATGAGATGTGAATCAGGTAAGACACATGTGCTCTTTATTTCTATAGTTGAGTTTCATTATGTTGTTTGCAATCAAGAAAGAAAACTGAGATCAATAGAATACCCAGGTTTGCAAAGTTGAAAACACGAGAATAGTTCTCTTAGCTCTGTAAGTGATTTTTTTCTACGACACAAAACCTCCTCCTATCTAACACATGTGAATGATGGTTCAGCCAGTGTTGGTGGATTTAGAAAACACACCAATCCTTGTACCTCCCTCCCGTACCCTTACCCCAACCCTCACAATTACCAGTAGTGTGGTGGCTCGTGGTTGACCTGTGAGGGGACGAGCTGGGGTCATAGATTGCAGTCTGAGAAAATGAAGATACACGTATGTTTTGTGGAGGAGGATTGGTTTGCTTGGAGAAAGATTATTCTTTGATAGTAAGACTGCCTACCCTCAGGTCGTCCCCTCCCTGCCTCCCACTGCTGCTCTACTTAATCTGTTGCAGGGTTAACATATACTTGTTTGTGATTTTACCAGAAGTTATTGATTATTGGTCCAAGATATTTCTTTTATTTTAATAATAATCAGTATTTGATGTTGGTAGATATGATATTTATCATGTTTGATAATAATGTTTTGAGAAGAATTATAAAAGTATCTTAAGTGAGATTCAAGCATAAATCTTTGGAATGGATCTTAATCATCTGTTTGTTGTGTGTTTGTGTGCAGGCTATGGAGCAGCTGAAACTACGCCAGAGAAGCTCATCTCAGGCACTGGTCCCTCCGTGGCTGAGATAGCAGGGGTCACTACTGCTGTGGAACTTCCTGACGAAACCAATGCCGAGTCCCAGCCGGATGTGGGTGTGGCTGTCAGGTGTGTTGCTAGCTTGCTCTGCCTTCACTATTCATAATCTGTCTTTGCATCTTTACATGTCTCTCCAATCATGAAGTCCCTATGCAAAGTTAATGATGACATTACAAGCTTTCTGTTATCCTGGGCATATACTCTTGAAATTTTTAGTGTTTATTTGTGATATAGGTATACAGTACACCCATATCTTGTTTAGTGCTTCCGTAGTGGAGTGGCTAGCGCATCTAGCTACGAAACTGTGGCCCTGGTTTTGAGTCCGGGTCAGGGTAGCCTGCGTGCAGTCAACCCATCTGTTCATCCTTCCTTTCGGGGTTGGTGGATAAATGGGTACCTGGGGAAACCGGGGGAAGGTAACTGTGGTAACTGGGATGTCACACTAGCCCAGTGTCCTAGGGTATTCGTGTAGTGCCGTGAATTTTAGGGGGCGATTGGATTTCTTCTCTCTTCTTTATCTTCTTAATTTGTTGGGAGGGTATTCTGAGGGAGATTCCTGAAGGGTTAGTTTTTGGTTAAGGGGAGGTCTGTTAATAGAACTGCATGGAGCTGTTGATGGAGCCATGTAATGCTGCCCTGGGAAGTTCCTCGGGTCTGACAGAAGCTTTACATTGCCCTGGGCCACAGAGACCTTCTGAAATACCGTCAGTATGTCCTCCCAACAGACAATTGACTCAGGGTGGTAATCATATCTAGGAAATAATTAATTTCCTTTTTCCATTAGCCGCGGCCGAATTCCAACCGACCACCAGAATACTCTCTCACAGGCGAAAGTGTTACCAATCGAGCTAATAGGATATATCAGTGACCTTAATAATAATATCACTACCTTACTTTTTTGAAAGAGGGCTAATTATATTGGGGAAAATCCTGTCATCAAACATGATATATTTTCTGTTTAATAATACATGCTACATTTTTGTGACATGTCCGTGCAGAGCTGGATCCGGTCCTACACTGATTCAGCCAGGTGGCAACATCCCACCATGGTCCATCTATGCAGAAGAGGCCCACCTCATGGTGATGCGACTCAGGGAGGAGAAGGAACAGGAACTCCAGCAACTCAACCAGGATTGGAGAGAAAAGATGGAAGCCAGGGAACAGGAAGTAAGTCTTGTTTTCTTTACGAAACCATGTTGAAAGGTGTCCAAAGATGACTATATACCACTGCCATTCATTTACAAAGTTGTAGCATATGGGGCCTGAGCTTTACTTTTGCGGTGCTGTGTCTGTATCTAGATTTATTACGTTTTTCTTTGAATTTGTGCACTTTTCACCACTTTTTCTAGTCCATTTCAATTTTTTTTTTATTACATCACAAAGGAATGGCTAAGGGAAAAAAGAAAGAGGTAACAAAAAGCCCACTTAGTTGCCAGTCCCTATAAAGAAGACAGTAAGAGAGTAAAGAAAGGGGGGTGGGCTAATTTAGTTCGGGAGGTGTCTTGTCACTCCTCGTGAAAAGATTTAAGTTGTAAGAAGGTTGAAAAATATGAGCAGTAAGAGAGTTCCAGAGTTTACCAGTGAAAGGGATAAAAGAGTAAAGATACTGATTAACTCTAGCATTAGGAAGATGGGCATAATAGGGATGAGAATGAGTAGTCTTGTGCAGCGAGGCCACTGGAGGGGGGGAGGCATGCAGTTAGCAAGTTCAGAAGAGCAGTGAGCATGAAAATAACGGTAGAAGACAGCAAGAGAAGTAACATTGCGGCGGTGATTTAAAGATTGAAGACAGTCAGTCAGAGGAGGGGAGTTAATGAGACGTAAAGCTTTTGACTCAACCCTGTTTAGGAGAGATGTATGAGTGGATCCCCCCAAGCATGTGAGACATACTCCATACATGGGCGGATAAAGGCGCGGTCACACGAACAACTTTTCTGGCAATATTACAGCCGGCAACACAAACGTGGCCCAAACTCGGATATAATTGCGCTTTTTTATGAAGACCATCATGTTGGTCTTTCGACAATATTCTTGTCAGAATATTGTCACAAAATTCCCACCACCAACGCATATTATTTGACATTTATTTTTAATGCACGCTCTAATTCAATATACAGAAGCTGAAATACATAGCTACATAGTGGCAAGAACCGATTACAAGACGAATTGTGAAGCCCTGTACATTCTTGTGTTTTTTTAAGCGTTTAGAAGGATACAAAACCTAGAAAAATTTACATGAGTTAGGGATGGTATCCATTTTCTTTGTTGACGGTCTATTAATAACTAAAAAATTTAGGGGATACCAACATATTATTGATCACTTTGATGTTTGAATGTTGGATGTTATATGTCTGACGCGCTTCCATAAACAAGAATCCATTTCAATCATTCACCACCCTATTTGTGAACCAGTTTCTCCCTATTTATCCCAATTTTTCCAAAGACGCTTCTTCAGATACATCTTGAGAAGCCAAAATTGCCATTAAAACTCTTGCTACCTCTGTGAAAGTCCGTGTGACCAAAACACGGCAAGGTGTTGCCTTTGCTGAATAATTGCCGCCTGAATATTGACGGAAAGGTTGCTCATGTGACCGCGGCTTAAGGCCCCTGTACTGTCGTACTGAGCAAGCAATTGGGAGGGAGAAAATTATGGACACATACGCCACAGGACACCTAACTTCATAGAAACTGTTTTAGCAAGAAGTGAGATGTGAAATTTCCAGTTCAGATTTTTTAGTAAAGGATAGTCCAAGAATGTTCATTGAAGAAGAGGGAAACAGTTCAAGTGTCATTGAAGAAGAGGGAAACAGTTCAAGTGTCATTGAAGAAGAGGGGATAGTTATCTGGTAGGTTTTGTTGAGTAGATAGGTGAAGAAATTGGGTTTTTGAGGTATCGAACAAAACTAGGTTTGCTTTGCCCCAATCAGAAATTATAGAAAGATCAGAAGTTAGGCGCTCGGTGGCATCTCTCCGTGAATCACTTAGTTCCTGTTGAGTTGGACGTCTAATGAATGACGTTGAAAAATGCAGGGCAGAATCATCAGCGTAGGAGTGGATAGGGCATTGAGTTAGACTTAGAAGATCATTGATGAATAATAGAAAGAGAGTGGGTGATAGGTAAGAACCCTGAGGAACACCACTATTGATAGATTTAGGAGAAAAACAATGACCGTCTACAGTAGCTGTAATAGAATGGAATTAACGGGTAGGGTGCTGCACCAGCTGCTCTAGGTCTTGGAGGACAGAAAAGTTGTAGGCTTGTTCACCAGGTTGGTCAGTGAAAGGAGATGAAAGCCAAAGCTGATGGTGAACATTGATATCGCCAAGAATGGATATTTCTGCAAGAGGAAAATGAGATGAGATGTGCTCCACTTTTGATGTTAAGTAGTCGAAGAATTTTACATAGTCCGAGGAGTAAGGTGAGAGATATGCAGCACAGATAAATTTAGTAAGAGAGTGACAAGTCGAAGCCAGATGGTAGAAAATTCGGGAGATTCAAGACCGTGGGCATGAGAGCAAGTGATGTCGCTGCGTACATATATGCAACCACCAGCTTTGGATTGAAAATGAGAATAGTATCTAAACTTCTATCGGAAAAGCGTTATGTACAGTAGAACCCCACTTACTTGGACTATATGGGGGTTGAGTTGAGGCTGTCCAAGTAATAGGAAATAAATTTTAATTGCCTCATAAAATATATTTATCACTCTAAAAAAAGTTCAGATTCAATTTCAATGACTCCAAAAAAAGTCAACAATATTTCTTGCAGTTTGATGCTAAAATATTTGATGGCCACTCCTAGCAATTTCATAACAGATATATCCAAATTATCTTTTTTCACTGCCAAACAGGTATTTTACTGCCAAAAATGGATAAATGTGGCATTGTAAAATGCCAATTGGTAATCCTATGGCAGACGCCATTAGGACACCATTCTAACGCAGCAGGGCGCTGCCACGCTAACAATGAGAGAATAAGAATGTTGTTAATTGGCATTCAATGGTCATGATCCTAAAAATCACCTTCGGAGTCCTTAACTGATTAGGTGGAAAGTGCTTGTGTATTGTCTTGGGATGTGTCTGAGATAGTAGTGGGGGAGTGAGTTGGTCATCTAATGTGTGGTGTGTCCCATCATCTACGTAGTGTGTCTTTGGTGCTGATGATGTAGGGTTGTGATTGCTTGTGGTGTGTTTGTGTAGAGTTGGTGATGGTTGAATGTTGTGTTTGTCTTGTCTAAGTTGAGTGTGTCTGAGGTACTGATGGGGTATTGTAATGGTTGTCTGGTGTGTGACGTGTTGGAAGTGTCAGTAGATAATGTTGTGTTTATGTTATGTATATAATACGAGTATATAAGGTGCTAACTTTCCCCACCAAACAGTTCAGCAAGATGTCACAGCTGTCTGAAGAGGAGGTGAGCAGTGCCATCAAGGAGGTGGAGAAGCTGTTTGTGAAGGCATCTGCACCCCAGTGTGTCAGGACCGCCAGGAGGCCGTCATGACTTGTTACCAGGATCACCCCCGCCAGGCCCTGCGCTGCTCCCACCAAGTGGAAGACTTTGCTCGATGTGTGGACCTCTCGAGGCTGGTGAGTATTGGGGCAGTGGCCAAGTTTTGTTGGGAAACTCTCTCTCTTGTCTTCCCACTTAGGAGGATTTTTTACACTTCCACCATTTAGGTTATTCCATTCTTGTCTTGTCATCTCACCCTCAAGGTTTCCATGCCATCTCAGGGTATTTTACCACCTCCACCTCTACAACTTATTCTGTCTCTGTCACTTATTTACCAAACTTTGCATATGAGGTACTGAGTACAGCTAAGTAGTATTGTCATTAAGTATTGTTGTGATAATAAGTACAATTGATTCTTGATTCAAAAGATTCTTGGTATATTTGAGTTTACCATAGTTATGCAATTCCCAACCACTTCTGAGTTAGCTATAGGGAGAAAAAACTCCGGAAAAGAACCAGAACAAATTCATATTTGGTACCACACTTGTGGCCACGGGAGGGCAGATGCTCACCATAATGCTAGGCACTGATAATAGAGCAGCTTAGCTACAGATATTATTAAGCAATAGGTCCATAAACAGGTAAAAATAAACTCATTCAATGGCCCAAACAGTGAGGTTTTTACAAAGCTAAGAAAAGGCTTAAGCCATTGATTTGATATTAGATAACCACAAAAATCTCTATAATTTAGCAAATCATAACTTCACATTGTGTAAGTTATGATGAAATTGTGTGGTTTAACAAAATATAGAATATTAATAAATTTAAAAGAATACAAATGATAGCAACTAAGATGGTTCCTCAATTGAAAGATCCAACCTATGAGGAAAGACTAAAGGGATTGTAATTGCCAACACTTGAAAAAAGAGTTGACTTAGTTATTGAATATGAACTGATAAAAGATTTAGAGAAAGTTGACAGTAAAAATCTGCAATGACGAAGATAAAAAAAAGCTGGAGAGGACAAGGAAAATATAAGAAAAAGAAGCTATTTGAATAACAAAAAAAGTATAGTTTTCCTTATAGAAGTATGGATGCGTGGAATGTACTAAAAAAAGTGGCAAAAAGTGAGCATCAATTTAAGAAAAACTTTGTTATAGTTAAGAGACAACCACAAGAGTATAGCTCTGGCCCTGCATGCTACAAGTAGGTAAATACAACTAAGTAAATACATGAAATAACACCATTCAGAAATATTGAATCAGTAATTCACTTTGCTCTGTCCATCCCCTTTTGGTGGGACAAGATATTCCGTAGACGGAAGCATGACGGCCCACCTTTCTAGCTAAACCTCTCAAACTTTTTTTCCATCTTATTTTTGTCACAATTAAACAGTTTTTAAGTTGTCAAAAAGTCAAAGAAAGCCTCTAAGAGGCCAGTAAATAATAATTTGCCTATGAGAGGGAAACTGTGACTGAATGAGATAAGCCATGACTTTAAGCTGATCACACTGAGAGATGTCTCCCTGTATTCACTGGTCTTAACACACACTTGAGAGATGCTCTCCCTGTATTCACTGGTCTTAACACACACTTGAGACATGCTCTACATGTATTCACTGGTTTCGCTCTCAACCTTACAAATTCTGCAATACAGGAACAGGTTTTTTTTCTGCAGGGAGAGGAAGAGTTATGGAGCACGTTAAAAGTTAAATAAAAAATTCTTAGGTGGTACTTGGCAGTTTCTATTCAGCATCTCACAAAATTGGTCTACTTTTGCTGTGCATTCTACTCATACCAAAGGCACCTGAATAATTTAGTCCCAATTAACTATTTATCACCATCTTGATCTTAGATCTAGAACTTTTGTCTTTCATCCAGGACTTGCTTGCAAATGCTACTGTTGACTGCAACTTTTGAATTATTTAATTTTTTTATTCATACTTTGTTCATTTGTTAAGAATATGCAAAACTGTATGAATAGCATACATAGCTTAATATTTTATTTGAGTAAAGATTCTGTAATACCTTCACAGCAATCGGTGCTGAGGCAGAGGGCAAACTAGTTGTTTTGCCTGAGTTCAGAGTGCAGCACAGGAAGAAACAGACTGCCTGAGGAAAAGCACAGATGTGGGGTGGAACATCCTGGACGCCAGGTACTGTGCATGCATGATCCAGAGGGGATGTCAAGCAGGGGCCGACCTCCAGGGTGGAGGTTCTGATGCTTCCTGGTGTATAGATCCAATGTGGTGCACATCAACGTAATGTGTGCACTGCCGGGGACATGTAAATGCCTTGTGAAGATGTAAGGTACTTTTATTTGTACATTACTAGATGTCTTTAATGAATAAACTATTTGCTAGCACTGAAATGTTCTTTAGTCATTGGATTAATTTTCAAACATAATTTGTTCACATTTACTTTTTACCATTTTTAAACCACCACCTTATACTCCACAGGGAAACCTTCCACTGATGGTCTAATCAAGTACTAGTACAATACAAAGACAGCACACAGGTACAGAAAAATAAGTATTGTGCTTTTGTCTCTTTGATATTTATGAAAATCTATAACATTGTGCTGTACTGTATGCCCTCCTCCTTGGTTGTTGGTTGTAAGGCATCAAAAGTCACATTTCACACTAATGTACATACACCTTCAAACCTTAAGTTTTCTTTTGCATACATTTTTATGTTTTTTACCATTATTTCCTAAATGCATGATTCTGATGAAAAGAATTACAGCAACAAAATGGTAAATAGGACAAAGCTCCATCTAAGCAACTAACAGTTTATTACATATTTACATGATATGTGTACCTAAAATTCTATAAATATTCTCGATCTCGTGGAGGATTCTTCTTGGCAAATCGCTTCTCAGGTCTGTAAGAGAAAAATGGAGTACACATGAGTACAGCAGATGCAGTGGGTTCTGGGGGATGACCACCAGTAAAATGAGAAATCGCTAGAGCATGTGATGGAAAGGGGCAAAAGAAAAAACGAGATGATTAACGCATTCAAGAAGGGAATGCGAGAACATAAATTAATGGAGCCTGTTGCAGCCATTCGCTTGATGGAATCTTAGGAATCGGCATCAGATACAGATAATGTCAGCAAAAATACATAACTAGTCTAATTAATAAAAAGGTGCCCCACCCCCAAAAAAAAGATATCTTTATGAGTGGCCGTTTCCTACACGAGTGATGGCACCAAAGAAATAACATAATGCACCAACACAGCTTTACATATTTTACCCCACAAGCAATTGCCTAGTACAAATTATAACTAATTTGACCTGCATATGTGTGAAATGAAGAATACCATCTAAACCTGATAAAAACAGATAAAATACAGTTGAAGCTTAGAAACTTGAGATTTCTAAAAAAAGGGGAGATAAGGTAAATATGGAAGCAATCAGGAAACACTTAAAAAGGATGAAAAATCATTATCATGTCAGTTCTAGTTAATTTAAAAGATAGAGTTTAAGGAAAGGTTGACACAAGAAGAAAGAAGAGCTTCAGCAGTTCTTTCAATATTTTTGCCATTAGCACAGCAATATTGCCTCATCTCTAATACCACACTACTGAACCACTGTGTATGTGTAACCCAGCCACGTCACTACCTCACCAGTCATCATGCACTACAAGGCCCAGCTTCCTGTCTACACTTCCACTTCACGTCAACAGCAACTTTCCCTGGCAGCCTAAACCCAACACTACACACTTCAAACTGTTTGGAACCTTTACCATCCCAATGTCAAATTGTTAAATCATAATGACTACCAGCACTGAGGTGATTCTGACATAATGTTCAAAGAGGTTGAGAGTAAAATTCACCAGCAATGTGTGCAAAACTAATGAAAATTTCAAAGGCACTGCAAAACTCAGGAATGGTGAAAACTCATGCTCCTATATTCACAAATTTGAATGAAAAAAGATATACAGGTATAGTGTATTAATAATACAAATGAGATCATTGGTTGTAAAACATGAGTAGTCTGTTCTTGCTTTATGCATTATTTTTTTATTTAATTTTTAATTTTTATAGCATTTATGCCTATAGCGCCTGTAGCCAGTGACCTCCAGGGCTCGGATGGTAGGCCCTGGAGGTTCACTCGAGGGCTGTGATGGTTGGCCCTCGCCCGTGGTGGCGCAGGCAGGATTTTTATAGTGACGCCTGTGATTATAGGCTCATGCTCCCCCCCACCCCCTCTGTGTCCTCTGATGCACTTGCAATCGAAGGTAGAGTTTAGGTAGGTTGGTAAGAAGGTAGAGGTAGCATGTTTACATTACGTCTACTTACACACTACCCTTGACATTAATTAATAACCTTGAATAACAAATCAGTTTCTGGCAGAGGGATTTCCTTGTGATATGACTTCTGTTTACAAAACTGATTAATACCCTAATATTTGCAGCAGACTACACTACTACTAGCTGAGTGAAAAAGATTTACAAGAATTGGTAAATTATTTCAATACTGTTAGTGTGTGGAGATGAAAGTTATTGTCAGGAATAAGGTATGTATTTAAGAAAAGAAAGAGTAAGTCACATATCAAAATAGAATGAGGATTGAGAGCTGGAAAGAATGTAAAATAATGATGGATGGACAGACAATGGAAGAGGTGAATAAATGAACTCTTGGCTCTATTCAGTTCGCTATGGATGCATGAAAAAGAGACGAGAGACCTACAAGTTAGGAAAGTAGTGGGATCCTTAGGTAACATGAAAAGAGAGAGAACAGTGAGTGAGGAATGGGCCCCAGACATAACTACGTCACAGTTTGTTTACATCGGTGCATTGTGGGGATAAGGCGGGGTGGACCTACGAAGGGAAAACTACGGCGATGGAAGAATTTAGAGTTATTTTGCGCGAAATTGATATTCCAGGGCACTACATTACTGTGCTCTGTTCTCGCTGACAACACTATAGAGAAGACCTGAGGTAATGGCTGATGTGCAGAGGCTTCTAAACAAAGAAAATAGAGTCATAACAGAGCCTCGTCAAAAGGTAAGCAACTGGTAGGTACGTAATGTGTCCCTACCACTTGCTTACTTTTTATCAACTGGCACATCAACCATCACCTCAGGTCTTCTCTATGTTGTCGGCGAAATATAGTATGTCACGGAAATATAGCACCTGGAATATCAATTTCGCCCAAAATAACTCTTAATTTTTTTCATCGTCGCAGTCTTCTCTTTGTAGGCTGTACATATACATGGTTATGATAGTATTAAAATACCTTATTAATTGAGTTCCTTTTGTTGTCTTTCCTCATAATAAGTAGTGGTACATCATGGTTTAAGTGTTACTTGATGAGCCAATGAATACTCTTGAGTCTATACCAACATCACCAACCTTTGCTTTGATTTTATCTTATTACTCCATCCATAAACAAGTTGCATAACCACGGTGACATTACTCATCCTTGCCTCATGGTACCTGCATGGTACTGTCGTCTACCGATATTTTTATCCCTACACAAATCGGGAAAACTAGCCGACGGTAATGGTTAGGTTGGTATCCGGTCATTTCGCCACACCATGGAGTCATTTCGCCAGAGCTGGGCACGACTTTAATTTTTTCAGGTGCGACTTTGACCTTTGCCGCCGGACCAGGGCCCATACTTATAAAGATTTAGGATTCGTCTTAACTCGCTCGAGTCTTAAATATGGCGGGCGGCGTCCTAAATCATTTCGAGCGCATCCTAAATCGCTAAGACTCGTCCTAATTTCGAGGTTTGGCTAGGACAGGGTGTGAGGTGTCCTAGCGAGCAGGGCGGCGGCTAAGACTCGTCCTAAGACGTAAACATGGAGTGCTCCACCCACTCCTGAGAACTTTTCGTGACAGGATAGATACTGTACTGGACGAACTTGTTGATACATAACTAATCAAGCGATACCGCTTGGACCGAGAAGGGATTATATGTGACAGACTAGTGGGAGATGTAATATAAAGCAACATTGAAAAAATCGGCGAAGTGCATGCAAGTCACGGTGTTTATTATTCCTCTGAGGTTTCATTTCCCTCCTCCTTGATATCATGACGGATACAGATTGGGAAGCATCCTCCCCAAACTGTTGTGAAAAATGGTATATGTTGAAATAAAAGCGTTTTAGAGTAGGCTCATATAAAAAAAAAATTTTAAAAAAATTAAATGAGTCGTGATTTATTAAGCCGGGAACAATATCCATAAAAACTATTTCTTTTCCCCACTGCTGTTCTTGATAATTTTCTTATTTTTCTTGATATCATCTTTTAAAAACCCAAACCCCACCCAAACCCAAATTTAAACAGTTTTTGGTTGAAAGAACTAGTTTTCTAGGTAGTATATGTATCACATTATTTTTCCATTGCGCCATGGGAAATTGGGTTTAAAAACTAAAATAAAGAAATCTACACTTAAAGGGGTTAGTTGTCAGGCTCGAGGATACCTATACCAAACGGAAATATTCCGCAGGTTTTTGGCGGGCCAACCACCCGGCAATCGCGCCCATAAAATTAGTTTTTTTTAACCTAAATAACCAACATAACCAAATCCAAATCTACCCTAAGCTAACAAAACCCCAAAAATTCTAACCTAACCTAAACAAAAACAACCTAACTCAGCATTTGTAATAAGGGACGTGACTTCGGGGTCTTTTTCAGAGACAGACTATTTTCCTGGTTTTAAATAGGTGCTTTTTCTAATGAGATATTTTTATTTTGCGAAAACCCCAAAGTTAAAAAAAAAAAAAAATCACCGAATTTTATGGTACCATTTCCATTAAAACAGTATCTCCATCAAAAAAGCACTTAAACTTCCCCGGGAGAAATTTCGGGTCTTTAGGTTTTATGAAACCAAACCCTAATTTTTAGGTTTTAAAAAAACCCAAACCTAACCTGGAAATTTTAAAAAAACAAGGTCTCCACCTTAAGCTGACACAAATTGGCTCTACGTATTTACTTCTGTCTTTTAAGCTCTGTTTATATTTTAAAAGTGCCGATCCTTACTTTGTCTCAGGCCCATATTAAAAATTTTGAGATCCATAATGTTATTTATTTAGTTTTTTGGGTTTCGGGTCCCGGGGATGCCCGTAGAAATGCTGTGCCGAACGCCGTGGACCGCGCATATTTTTTGCACCACTCGGGCATCTTTTGGTAGCAAAATACCAAAAATGCTGGAAAAATGTTTTGTACACGGGCCTTTGGTTTGGGTTTGGTTTTGGGGGGTGGTCAGGGGTTTTGTTAGGTTAGTCGCAGCACAAAGGGCTCGAAAGGGGTCTGGGTTTGGTCTGTAAGTTTTTTCATCTTTTGAATAAAAGGCTCAATCTCCTATTTTTTCTTATGGCCAACAAGCTTGGGGCATGGTGGAAAACCCGGGTTTTTGGGTGGGGGAGCACACACATAAGGGAAATTGCCCCCCCCCAAAAAAAAAAAAACCTTTAAACTAGGGAAATTTTTCCCGTTCATGGACTTTATCGGGGAAATTTTCCCTTAAAATGTGCTCCCCCACAAAAAAGCACACCTCCAAGGGAAAAATTCTCCCCACAAAAAAAAACCCTAAACTAGGGAAAATTTTCCCCAGTAAAAACTTAACGGGGGAATATTTCCCCGATAAAATTCATGAACTAGGTATCCCTGTTTAGGGATTTTTTGTGGGGGGGCCCTATTTTCCCTTTTTTGTGTGCTCCCCCACCCAAAAAACCCCTTTTTTCCCCCCATTCCCCCAACTTTTTGGCCCAAAAAAGAAAATGAGGGGGAGCCCTTTTTTCTTTAAATTTACCCCTAAAATTAACCAAATATATCTAACCTAACATTATAGGTTTCATTAAAACCCATAAACTCTGACAAATCTTTCCCGGCCCAAATTTTAGTGCTTTTTCTGATGGAGATAGTGTTTTTTAAAGGAAATTTGGGGACCATAATATTCGGTATAATTTTTTTTTTTTTTTAAACTGGGTTTGCGCAAAATAAAACTCTCCTGTAATAATGGGCGAGAGTTTCGCGGTCGTTTACAGAGACACCGACTATTTTTCTTGGCCTACAATAGGTGCTTGCTCTAATGGAGATAGTTTTATTTTGCGCAAAAAAAAAAAAAAAAAAAAAAAAAAACTTAACCTAACCTTAAAGGTTTTAATGAAACCTAACCAAACTGTAAGGGTTTTAATGAAACCTAACCTAACCTTAACCACAAAGTATACAATTTTTTAATCTTTTTTTTATGGGTTTGCGCAAAATAAAACTTCATTAGAACAAGCACCTATTGTAGGCCAAGAAAAAATAGTCGGTGTCTCTGAAAACGACCGCGAAACTCTCGTCCATTATAACCCTATCTCCATTAGAAAAAGCACCTATTGTAGGCCAGGAAAAAATAGTCGGTCTTTGAAAACGACCGCGAAGTCCTCGTCCATTATGACCGTTAGTCCTTGACGTATCTCTCGCTATGGAAGGCGGCGCAGCGATCATGTGGTTGGCGATGGCCTGTCAGGCATCTGCCTTGCTCTTCGCCGATCATCTCGGCATGGAAAATTCCCCTCGCAGGACATAAAACATTTTTCCTTGCTTGAAAGAGCTGGCCAAGGATAAAGTCTTGTCCTGAAAAATATTATCTTTTCTCGTCGATAGAGCGAAGACAATGTCAATGTTTGTGTCTTTTGAACGGAACGTTGCATATCTGGTACAATTATTCTTATAGATGAATTCATTCGTTGTAGTCTTCAGCAATTATCATAGAAATATTAATCTTGTGTTTTTCGATATTTTTATACCTTTCTGATGACTCTTAGTAGTGATATTTCATGAAATCCAAATTGGACTCCTGCTAAATGTAGCGCTCAGCGCTTCGTCCTTAGCCGCCGTCTTAGGACGCGTCTTAGACTTTCCTCGAACCTTAGGACGCAGGGTTAGGACGAATCCTAGGACAAATCCTAAATCTTTATAAGTATGGGCCCTGGTGTGACTGCGACTCTGCGACTCTATTTTTGGCTCCCCCAGTGCGACTTGCGACTTTGCGACTGCGACTTATTTTTCCCGGTGCGACTCCGCTAAATTACAAAGTAAACTTTAGAGCGATAACAGAAACATGCTTTTATAAGGCAGAAAAACACATTTATTCATTTTTTAGTTCAAACACAGCCTAAACTAATATCTACAGATCCTCCTCCTCCTCTACATCCTCCTGGCCAGGAGGCCTCGTAAGAGGCCCGCATTCCGAATGCCGCGCTGATGCCGCGGCAATTTCTTTAAAAAAAGTAGTCTTTGTTTCTATTCAAAGTCGGGGCAAAAGTCGCGGAAAATTGGCGGTGCGACTTTGCTTAGTCCGACTTTTTCAAAACGTTTGCGACTTTCGACTTTGCGACTTTGAAATTCATAGTGCGGCAAAGTCACAACTTGGTGCCGCAACGCCCAGCTCTGCATTTCGCCCACACTATGGAGTCTATTGGAGCTAGGAGGTTAGGTTATATTTGTTTAGTGTGTCGAGAACCCCCCAACACCCCGCTAGGAGGTTAGGTTTGATTTGGTTAGGTTATCGGTGGGTCAAGCCCCCTGCTAGGGTAGGTTAATTTTGGTTAGGTTAGGTTTATTTTGGTTAGGCAATTTTCGTCATTTCACCCACAAGACATTTCGTCCACATGTAAGTCAATTCGCCCACATATGAGTCAATTCGCCCACACGATCCATGTCACGGAGTCATGTAACTATATCTTCCTCTGGCAGAAATGGAATGAACCACCAGTAACCTTGGACGAAATGACAGTAAATTTCTAGTGTTTGCCATACTCTCCCACCTTGGGGACCTGTGGGAATGCGGGGTTTTCGGGTGGGGAACAAATTATGCGTCGGAAACACGTAATTAAAGAGTTGTGTAGGGGGGGGGTAAAATTCCCTAGATCTAGGGTAATTTCCTTATATCTAGAGAAAATTGCCTAACAAAAATAAACCTAACCTAACCAAAATTAACCTACCCTAGCAGGGGGCTTGACCCACCGATAACCTAACCAAATCTAATCTAATCTAACCTAACCTAACCAAATCTAACCTAACCTAACCTAAACTATCCAAATCTAACCTAACCTAACCTCCTAGCGGGGGGTTGGGGGGTTCTCGACACACTAAACAAATATAACCTAACCTCCTAGCTCCTATAGACTCCATAGTGTGGGCGAATTGACCTGTGGGCGAAATGACTCCATAGTGTGGTGAAATGGCATGTGGGCGAAATGACCGGATACCAACCTAACAATTACTGTCGGCGAGTTTTCCTGATTTGTGTAGGGATACAAATATCGGTAGACAACAGTACCATGCAGGTACCATGAGGCAAGGATGGGTAATGTCACCGTGGTTATGCAACTTGTTTATGGATGGAGTAATAAGATAAATCAAAGCAAAGGTTGGTGATGTTGGTATAGACTCAAGAGTATTCATTGGCTCGTCAAGTAACACTTAAACCATGATGTACCACTACTTATTATGAGGAAAGACAACAAAAGGAACTCAATTAATAAGGTATTTTAATACTATCATAACCATGAATATGTACAGCCTACAAAGAGAAGACTACGACGATGAAAAAAATTAGAGTTGTTTTGGGCGAAATTGATATTCCAGGTGCTATATTTCCGTGCTCGCTGATAACATAGAGAAGACCTGAGGTGATGGTTGATGTGCAAAGGCTTCTAAACCAGGAAAACAGTCACAGCAGTCTCATTAAGAAGTAAGCAAGTGGTAGGAACACATTACGTACCTACCAGTTGCTTACCTTTTGACGAGGCTCTGTTATGACTCAGTTTTCTTGGTTTAGAAGCCTCTGCACATCAGCCATTACCTCAGGTCTTCTCTATAGTGTTGTCAGCGAGAACAGAGCACAGTAATATAGCACCTGGAATATCAATTTCGCGCAAAATAACTCTAAATTCTTCCATCGCCGTAGTTTTCCCTTCGTAGGTCCACCCGCTGCGACCCCGCCTTATCCCCACAATGACCTCCTCATCCACCGATGTAAACAAACCGTGACGTAGTTATGGGTAGGGTCCATTGAGGAACAGTGAATGATGGCATTCAGGGAGGGCATAATAATTCAGTTAGTATTGGAAGATCTGGTGGGCTCGTAGGTGTGAAGGCATGAATGTTAGATTGATGGGATAGTGAAGCACAGCACAGTAAGATGGTTTGGACACTAAAAAAGGATGGATGAGAATGCATTGACTAGCAGGATAAACAAGAGAAAAAAATGATGCTAAGAGTGTGAGAAGATGAAACCCTGCACAAATTGAAGATAAAGTGTTGGAATACATGAGTGAGAGGGTTGGAAGATGTGAAAATGTGGTGCATGGACAGGTGCAAATGGAAGCTTCTGTAGAGGCCACCCGTCTGAGAGAGCTCCAAGGAACAGACGTCAGTGTAGGCTAGACTAGACTGTGTAGCACAACTAATAGATGTGCATGAAATGTTAATGGGAACACAGTATACTGTGAAGTAATTTTAATATTCTAAATTGAGTGCATTTTGTCAGTTGTTGATCAATACGATGACAAAACCAAGGCCAAGGCCTTGATGGTGAATGGTTCATTAATAAACAGTCACTTACCTGGGGTACCAGATGTGTTTATTGGTGAAGGTCAGCTCTCTTAGTGCCTTATTTATAAAGTATGGATGTTTTCTTTGGAATATCTTCTTCATGTCCTGCGCCTGTACCTTCAGCACAGAGTCAGATTCTGCCGAGGCTGCAGGCAGTGGCTGGAGGCACGAAGATAAAATAGAGTAACTCACTAGTTTATTAACCTATAAAAAAATATACTTCCATCTAATTTCTTAGCCTCTAGCTGAGTGATTGAACTAAAAGGTCACAATAACTGTGTATTGGTTGCTGGAGTCTGACCAGGTCAGGCAGCTCTGAATTAATGAAGTAGGATGGAAGGAAGATAGCAATTTTTCATGCCAAGATGTGTGGGGCTCTGGAGTCTCATATACCTACATACATCATGGAGAAAATAAAATATCTTTACTCTTACTTTAAGAACCTAATGATACCTTTATAAGAAGGATAAATTTTCTGTCAGATGCCATCACTTATTCTTAGGAGTAAATTATTTCATATAAATTAAAAATGAAATGAAAATGTGTAACATTTTTCATTTGCTTTTCACTTAAACTTGCATATATCATATATATTGCTATATGTTAGTGATTTTATCTTGAACTAATTTAGTGACCACAACATGACAGAGCTGTCTACTGGTAGAATGACAAATGTTTTGACACGGATGCAAGTTACAAATAATTCATGTCAATATATCTACAACAGTCAGCCCAGAGCCACCTATGTGTGTGGCAAGTCCTTCTGATACGACTCAACAACAAACATTTGCATCAGGTTAAAACAATTAATCGTATAAAGTAATTTGTCATTTTGTACATGTTAGTTACCCTTTGAGAATTGGAATGCAGGTGAGTGGAAGACACTGATGTATATCTCTTTAACGGTGGTAATCAACATTAATAAGATGCAGGAAGACTCCATCATAATATCCACAAAACCAAAACAACCCTGTAATGTTAAAAAAAAAACCCAGTAAAGTGGAGGATCCTTCCACCTGTGCCACACACCGCTGTCATCTCATAAGGGATGTCTGGCTGGGGGTGCCAACACACAATAGTTTTGCCATCATCAGTCATCACCACTGCTTCCTCCCGTCCATTGATCCTCCTCACCTCCTCCAAGGTGGTCACCCATGCACGTCTCTCTGAAACAAAACATTGGTCCTGTAACACAACAAGAGCAATCCAAGAGCACATACCTCTGCCAAGGCTGGACAAGCTAAACAAAATATGATTTATAATAATCATATTACTTGCATTATTGATACCCTTGCATTTCCACAAGTGAATAAGTTCTTTCATGCATTCGGCATTGCTTTCCTCTCGCATCTGACACATCACACTACATAATTGATTTGGATTATATCTTTTTCTAGGTTCCTCATGTGTATTCTCTCTTTCTAGCGCTGTTGACAGCAGTATTATTAAAGACGTTTATGGGAAAGTATGCAAACACAAGCTTGGAACCTCTATGCTGGTGGGAAGAGAAGGGATGGGGGAGGTTGGAGGCAGAGAGTAAGATAGAAGCTAGAAACAAAACTAAATATCTCCTTCCTCTTGGTTGTATTTAAATGTAATGAGTATGGCTTAATTATGTGTCCCCTTACACTACCATGTTAAAGGTTACACATGTTCTCTTCATAGTAACCATTATTTGATTATTACAGTTAAGATTCTCAGTGTGCGTGCTGATGTTTTGCGTCCTCGCCCTGGTCTCTTCTTATGTTCTGGTGTCGCCACCCTGCCACGTTCATGAAACTTTCTCACCCACTTCAGCACACATCTCTTTGTAACACCCACAATCCTTGATATTTCTTCCACTGGCCTCTCTGCCTTGTGTAGTTACAATAACTCTAATTTGCTCCTTTGTTAGGTCTTTCTTGCTACCCATTATGGAGATAATGAGAGCTATACCAGCACACGTCTGTTCAAATTATTTGCGGGAAGTGAGGTGATCCTTTTTAAAAAATTCGTCTATAACTGACAAGTGTCATCTGAACATTTCTCAACGGTCTTGATGGACTGTCCGTACTTTAAATGAGTTGCCATATGCAGGATATCTCTCGAAAGTCACTAGGTTGCCATAGAGTACATTTTCAGAATTCCCTTATGGGAGCGCTCCGTTATGAAAGAGCGAACAATATTTTGGTACGTAGTGTACAAGTAGCAAGGCTATTGAAGATACTAATTGCCACCAAACCAGAATGAACTCATGCAGTGAAAGGGGTTCGAACTGGGGCAGTAGACCATGACCACTCTAGTTGCCTCCACTAGTGGTGTGGGACATACCCTGGCTATCGCCTCAGCCAAGGCTAACGGTATGTAGAGAGGTCAGACTGTCAACGGACAACTTTATGCTCGATGTACACAATGACGTCGACTGAACCACCACACACACATACACACCCACACTCTCTCCTAGGTTGGCATTAGCATGCATTATTAAAACACCTGAATAACCGGCATAGAAAATTAGACCACTTATTGCCGCAAAAAATTAAGTCGTCGAAAGCGACGAGTCAAGGGTGACGACAGTTCCAGGTACTGTATATATATATATCATAGCTATCAAGAATGCATTTACTCAAATATGCTTTGCTTGGTTGTATCTTTATTCACTTACAGTAGGAACCCCAACACTCTTAAGGAATGATATTGGTGAAGCTGATGATACAGAAGACAGCACTATTCTTGGATGTGTACACAATTTATGCACTTGACACAAGTTAACCATGACAGTGTGTTCTCCATACTAATATTATATTTCCATAACTTTTTACTTTCACTGCAAGTCCTGCTTTATTTCTCATTTATTCTAAAGTTGTATTAACTTTTTTCAATTCTAAAGAACTCAGATACAGTAACCCCTCTATAACTCGATCTAATTCGGGTAGGCCTGGGTCGAATTAGCCGCGAAGTCCGAATTATCCTATGGTTACCTCTAGCCCCCCCACACAATAAAAACTCACTCAAACATGCCAAAACAGCACAGATTGTATTACTTGTACTCACCAAAGCATGGCTAATACTGAAGTCTAGAAATGCAGTACTACTGTACACTGAGCACTCTGGCATCACTGATAGCGTCTTCAGGCAAAAGGCTGCGTTCAGTAAGGCAACGCGCACAGGTGCACACGGATGCGCACGGTGACGTCAGTATACAGTATGCCTAGTGCAGGCTACCCCCGCTCTACAGCCCAGCTGGGAGGTGGATCACCACTGAGTTGCCAGCTAGCGCCACAATAAGGGTATGTAAATAAAGGGAAAAGAAAGCTTCTGCTCTTCGCTCTCCTTTTCTTGCCTCCTTAATATTTCATTTCCTGCTGCGATAACTTCTGCTGCATCAAATACAGGGTCATCAGCAAGTTATTCTTCAACAATTCGAGTTATCAGCGCTTGTATTTCATGGTCTCAGCCGCCAGATGTCCTTAGTGCTGTTCTCCGGTTAGAAAAAAATATGTGGACAACTTTAAATCTCTCAATACATGAATGTTTTTCTATATACAGTAGAACCTCATTTAACCGGCATTTAAAACAACGGCAGCCTCAAAACAACGGCACTAATCGACCTAGGCATTAATTAGGTATAATTATTTCAAAAACTGAGAAAATCGGCAGAAATTTAGTTGGGCAAGGCTGTGGTCTACACAGACTCCCTCTCCTCACTCCACCTCCTCTCCCGCCATCCACGATCCTCTACGTCCCTCGTCCACAACATCCAGAGGGCCCTTCACCTTACCAACGAGGGGTGGGAGATCGCCTTCCAGTGGGTTCCCTCCCACGCTGGTATCCCAAGCAACGAGGTGGCTGATTCTGCTGCCAGGATGGCCTTGACAGATGTAAACACGACACCCTTCCCTCTGCCGCTCTCCGCGGCCAAACGTCTGATCTCCCGGGTCTGCCGCTCCACCTGGAATAACACACTCGGCGATGCCCTCCGCATCACCTCCATGGGCCAATACCGCAGTGACTCTTCCCCCCAGCCGTGGATACGGAAAAAGTCCCGTGTCCTGGATGTCACTCTCACCCGCCTCCACTTGGGGCACACGACACTCACGGTTCACCGGCATCGCCTCCGTCTGTCCCCTGACCCCCACTGCCCTTGGTGCATGAATTTTCCGGAGACTATTGAACACTTTCTGCTGCAGTGTCCGCGCTTCCACTCACACCGTGTAGTGCTACACTCTCAACTCCTCGCCCTGAACGTCAACACCTTTGACCTGCCCACCCTGCTGGCGGCGGCTGGCGTTCCCCCCTCCCGGCAACACGCTGTCATCCGCCTCACCTGTGCCTTCCTGAGGAAGACAGGTCAACTACCGTGCCTGTGATAGCATCATAGGACATCACCAGGGCTCATAGTGTTCCCCAAGGGATCCTCGCAGCCCTAAAACAACAACAACAACCTCCAGAAACCACAGTATTTATTGGGATTTTGGGCGATTCCATATGAGTAACTCTCAAAACAACGGCAAAATGAGCTATCCGGCATGCGCTCCCCCCCGAGGGTGCCGGATAAACGAGGTTCTCCTGTACTTTTGACGAGTGTATTTTTCTTTCTTTTTCTGTATGTTGGGTAATATATATATATATAATCTTTCAATTAAATGATTAGTACGATAACTGCGAGTCCCTTCCATCCTCCATACCGTCTACTTCAAGAAGGTTATAAAAAAGGAGGCGAGCGGAGGTGACTCGCCATCCTATCTGACTGGTTATGTTAGCAACCACTTTGAAGGCCACTTTACCCTTTGTGAAGTATTTTCTTATCTTTTCAATTAGTTATCACAATATCTTTGAGTTTCTCACCATCCTCTCCTCTAAACATCTGTTCACTATCAGGTACCTTCTGTTTATCCTCCTGAGTAAAAACACTTAAGTAAAAATAATTTAAAATTTTACACATATCCTCTGCCGTGCTTACAATCTCCCCCTGCTTATTTTTTAATGGCCGCACTAATTCCCTAGTCTCTGTTTTATAAACTTGAAAAAATATGAGGTTAGACGGCCGATGATACGCTTCCAACTATCTCTATCCGTTGCCTCAACTTCTTCAATGCCCACTGCTGCCAGATCTGATGCTCCTCCAGCTACTCTCACCTTTGATTTTGACCCTTCATACAGTACCATTAACAACCTTACAAGCCTCTCTGCTACCTTTTGTCTTCGTAATGCCCATCTAATTGTTCTTCATGTAATCCTGTTAAATGCCTTTTCCAGATCCACAAACACATGACCCTTCACATACTATCAGGACATCTTGATATTACTGGAATAGTGTAGCTAGCATGCAATCTGAAGGCAGAAGATGAAATGACATGCTTAGAAAAAAAAGGTTTCGCTGGTACAATTATGCATAATTAGCATAATTCCAAGGTTTATCATGTGGTCAAGTTTACCCAGCCTAACAGTCAACATTTTCAAGAAAGTGAAACCCATTTCTGTTATACCTATCAAATTTAAGTGTTTTTTAATGCCAAAATTGGATTTTTTAGGTCTTTTAACATAAGACAGGACTTTCTTATTTACTGGTATTCCTATTTTAATTACCAATATGACGTTAATTCTAGGTAAATATTCCGCTCCATTTGGCAGTCGGCCAACCAACCGTGGCAGCCAGGCGGAAAAGCCAGCCAGCCACCAAAAAATTAGCTTATTTAACCTAGAATAACTCTACAAAACCTATATATAGATAATATAATAATATACCCTATATATACAGGCTTGCGCGGATGATCTTTACGCCAGAATCCGTTCATCGAGATTTACCGCGCAGATTTAAAGTTGCTTCCCAAGCTATAAAAACATGCAGAAGGCATGAATCGTATATCTGACAGCGACGTACATCATCTTGCACACTCACCGGTGTATGGGAGGGAGGGTTTCCCTCCCTCTCCTCCCTCCATAGGCGGTTGACAGTTTGCGTGATTTTGAACTTATAGCCTGCAGCGTTCCCCTACATCCCGTGTTTATGCCTGTTTTTGCTGGATTACATAATGGGTGGAAAACATACGGATGGCACAACGATTCAAGCAATCATTGATCTTTACAAGGCTGGGATCAATAATAAGGAAATTTGCAAGCTTAAAGGACTAAAGCTTAGAACAGTGCAAAATTTGATCCGCTGATTTAAGGCTGGCGGAGAGGTGAATCTCCCGCTCCCAAAAAAACAACCTGGGAAACCAAAAAAAACGTGTAACAGAACCAGGAGCGTGTTAAGGCGACAGCTTGATGCCAATCCTAGCCTTACAGCCAGAGAACTGAAGGAGGAAAATCATACTCTTCTTGGTAATGTGTCGCTTCGTACTGTACAGGAATCTTTGAAACGTGACCTTGGCTAAAGGTGTTACCGGGCGCGGAATAAGCCACTGCTAAATGACCGCCAAAGGAAGAAAAGGCTTCACTTTGCAAAGAAATACAGAGATTGGCCTCTCGACAAGTGGCGGGCTGTGCTGTGGAGTGACGAAAGCACATTTTGTGTGAGTGGAGGAGGACCAGCAAAAGTGTACCGTCGTCCCGGCTCAGACCCCACCGAGCCTCGCTACACACGAAAGACCACAAAACACCCTCCCAGTTTAATGGTGTGGGGTGGCTTTACTTTTCATGGTATTGGGAACTTAGTTATTTTCCCAAAGAACACAACTGATAACAAAGTGGTGTATTTTGATCTTTTAAATGACCACCTGGAGGCCTGCTTTGAAAAGACACAGGCACAGATTTTCCAACAGGAAGGAGCATCCTGCCACATAGCTCGAGATGTGATACAGTGGCTTGATGACTGCAAGATTGGGAGAATAGATGACTGGCCAGGTAATTCTCCCGATATATCACCCATAGAAAATCTTTGGGCCATCATTAAAGGCAAACTCCGCTCACGTGACACCTCTACACTCCCCAAGCTTGAAATGGAGCTCCGAAAGTGTTGGGAAGAATTTAAGCCTGAGTTCCTTCAAAATCTTGCTGACAGTGTACCACGTCGCCTTCAAAGGGTCATCAAGAGGAAGGGCTACGCAACGAAATACTAACTACAATTGTAAGTGTTGATATTCTACATTATTTTGTTATAAACATGGTGCGTCATACGTGTAAACATTCACTTTTCGGAGGCGCGCACTGATTATCCACGCAAACTGTAATATATAATCTATATATAGATAATATAACTATGTACTCTATATACATATCTGTTATGTTACCATCTATTTATAAGCGATGGAAATAAGCTAAGTGACCTCTCTCGAAATCTGCCGGTTTCTCTACACTGCTGACCCAGCAGTAATGCAACTGGAGCCGGCAATACAATGTGCCCATACCTATCACACCCATACACATGCCTTGACATGTGGCCGTATCATGGAGCCAGGTAATGCTTCTATGGGGGGTTACGGCTAGACCCGACAGAGGCTTCACATTGTCCTGGGCCACAGTTACCTTTTGAAATCCCATCAGTATGTCCTTCCAACAGACGTATGACTCAGGCTGGTAATCATAATTAGGAAATAAATAATTTCCTCTTTTTTTCCCTTGCCCGGCGAGGATTCGAACCATCACCATCACCAGATTTGCACCCACTTGGCGCGTTAACCGACCTGGCCAAAGGGTTTACCCGTTGGTTTTACGGTTCCGGTGATATTTATGCATTACAAGAGAAGTGATGGAATTGTAAGAAAACAAGTGTGCCCCGCCCCGCATTCGCCAGTCCACCCACCAGCCGCCGAGTGCCCCGGCGGAGAACCGCCCCTTCGACCCCCCCCCGGCGAGATTATGAACCTAACCTAACCTCCTAAAGGGTTGGAGGACCTCTGGGAGGGGAGGGTGTGTGTGTATGCGTATTATACAACTATTTAATTTCTACAATATCTTCTTCTTTCCAGGTGGGGAGCTAAACCGCGGTTTTCATCCGTAGTTCAAAGCCTATTTTCCGGCTGGCTCCCTCAGGGCTTGTAGGATTAGGCCCTAACTGCTCTTTTTACCCAAGCCTTTTCTAAAAATACTTTAACCACTTCAATGATTCTTCTATTTGTGTCCTGTACCCTACTCAAACCTAAAAGAAATTCCATTATCCCATCTATGTTCCCCTCTGCCACTCTATCCCACTGATCCCCGCCTACCTCCCGTGCCACTATTGCTATAAGCCGCTCTCTTTCCTCATCATACCTTGGACACATTAATACCAGGTGATCTACAGTTTATATGTATATACGTTTTGAAGGTTACGTGAAAGTGGATTAATACTGTACAGTATATTGAGCAAAAAATAATATAGAAAACGCAAGTGGTAACGGCGGTAGCGACCGCGCAGTTCTCGTCCATAATTACCGTTTGAGGGCTAGATTAGGTCTAACGTTAACGCTTTCCCCCCCTATAGGCTATGGATCATTACATTAGTTCCCTGTCCCAGCCTTCCATCACCAGTGATAGCTCCTTGTCATGAGGGCTGCAGCTCCCCCTTCAGCATCCCCTTCAGAATAACATCACCACGACAGCAGTGAAGTGTTCAGGCTGGTGGCCGTCACGGCAAAATCACGTCGGTACACAAAGCCTGCCAGGCCAAGGAGTCACTTGGCTGCCGTGCACTGCCCCGCACTGCCTGCCTGCTGCACCTGGACCCGAGCTGTGCCTCACCTGTGTTCAACAAGGTGAGTCGCGAACATAACGTCCGTCCTGCCCGCACCACAGCCATGGACATATTACACAATTACAAATGCGTGTCTTGTTGTGTAGAGTCGGGCGCGGCGTTGTGCGTAGCCCCGTTGCAGTCCTGCACCACAATCACCACTGCACCACATTCACCATATGTATTATTGTTGGCCCACAGGACCACAACACAAACATTATCACAACACAATACACAAATAACAAAAACAATAAGATATAGAAAATATATATGCATCTAAAAGCATAAAAAAATTCAGCTAAAAGCTTGTTTTAACAACTATGAACTAACACTTTATTCCTTGTTCATTACCCGCACTTGACTCACAGCACTGAGGGTTATAATTACAATACACATATGCACTACACATCATTAATAGACGAACTACAAAGAAATATTCAACCATAACAAAGTTCCTGGTAAAAAGTGTGTTCAGTGTCATAACGAGGCCAGCAGGACGAGCCCCAGCGGGTTGTTTACATGTATCTTCCTACGACTTTGTAGCTGTCCAGGTACTGTGCCGCGGGGGCGTGCTTGGGGGGCCGGGGTGTTCTGGGGGGCAGGGCGACAGAGGCAGGAGTCGAAATAAGTGAGGCAGAGTGAGGACAGGGCAGGTAGGATCAGCTGTTGCTTGTCTGGGGCGCCGGGCAGGGGACCCCCACCTCAGGCAGGGCACCTCCTGAGGTTTCAAGGGTTTTAGGGGCACAGGGGTTCAGCCGTTCAGGCCGCCACTGTGCCACACGGCATGGCTGTGGGGTCCCCACCCCGACAAGCCCTCGGGATGTGGGCTCAGGGGTCAGGTTGTGGTATGGGCCCCAGTGTAGCCCGTGGGTCACGGGGGGAGGGGGGCACCGTGCAGGTCTTGCCGTTGAAGGGAAGTTGCTGGACATGTGCTGCTATCTAGGTACATTAGTAAGAACGAAAAAGTGTTTTAGATATTTACCTTATGTGTTTGTGTGTACCCATTGTTACCTAGTATTATATTGACAAGATTAAGTCAAACTGGTAATGTCCTGCCTTCTCATGCCAAATTATGGAGTATAATTCTAGTGTTTGCCCATACTCCCCCTCCCCCAAAACATGCCTGGGGACCTGGAAGAATGCAGAATATTTGTCTGGGGTACAAAATATGTGTCGCAACCACATCGTTTTTGAGTTAGGGATGTTGTAAAAACTCTAGATCTAGGGAAAATGGATTGCGTTTCTTCTAAGTCCAGAGATTTGTGAACCTGACTATCCTCACAAACAGAATGATGACCGGTTGTGTCGAGAACTCTCCCATCCCCTCCCGCTAAGAGGTAATGTAAAATTTTGTTGCTAAGTGGTGAAGTCAAATTTGATTAGGTTAGGTTAGATTGTTGAGGGGGGAGGAGTCCCCCTGCTAGGAGGTTAGGTAAATTTCCTTGGAGTGAAAGTACCCTAGATCTAGGTAATTTCGAATCCCCTTCCATAACTCCAAAAATATGTGTTTCTGATGCATTATTTGCTCCCCACCCGAAAACCCCGCATTCCCACAGGTCCCCAAGCTTGTTTGGGGGAAGTTGGAGAGTATGGGCAAACGCTGGAAATCTACCAATTATGGTATTTTATTTATGGAACATAATTTTCTCTACATTTGGGAGGGTGATTTCTGAATACCTTAATGGATTCTGAGAAACTTTCTCTCTGAGTTCCCATCACAAATTATTACTTTCAGAGATATAAAATGTTTTTGGTAGGAAGGAGAGAAGGTAGTGCGTACTTGTGTCATAGTATTCTTCGTGTCACATGCATCGCTTTAGTTTTTCCTTTGCTTTTGGGCTGGAAAAACATCAATTTAAGAAGGAAATAGGGAGGAATAGGTTCACAAATAGGGTGGTAAGTGATTGGAATGGACTCTGTAGACAGGTAGTTAGTGCGGAGTCATTGGGAGCTTTAAAAGGAGGCTAGATAAATTCATGGATGGGGATGAAAGGTGGATGTAGGTAGTGTTAAGTAACAGGAACTACCTCGTAGGTCTCACGGCCTCTTGTAGCTTCCTTATTTTCTTCTTATGTTCTTATGCTGCAGAAACTCTTTATTTCGAGGGATTGGCATAGATTAGATTAGGAGGTTATAGCATGGGATTAGGTTAGAATAGTTAGGAGATTCAAATCTTGGCTTTAGACCAGTTGATTTTTACCCCCTAAACTAAGCCAATCCTTCAATTCACAAAGCAGCAAAGGAAAGCATACGAGTCAGTCTACATGACCAACAACAAGAAAAACATAAACAAGAGGACAGCAGACATCGTGTGGGCGGAGGTCGCAGCCCGAGTAGTGGAGATAGGGTTGGAGAAGAAAACCAACCAATCAGGGAGCAGGATGCGTGACCCGGGTGGTAGCTGTTTGACCCAATCACTGCCTTCATAGGCAGCCAGTAGTCCCTACCAAGGGGTATAAATATGAGACAGTCGGCCTGCGAGCCGAATTCCTCTGATGAAGCCCAGTAAAGGCAAAACTAGTCAAGAATTAAGTAGTACTCACTTTCCAGCCCGTGTCTCCTTCATCACCTGTTTTTACACCTGTCAGTATGTCTACACATTATCATTATTGTTATCATTATCATTACTATTGCAATTACTAGTATTATTACTATTATTATTTTAATATTATCATCATCATCATAACTATTATTATTATAATTGGTGGCCTTGTAGCATAGTGGTTAGCACACTTGGCTCACAACTGAGAGGTCCTTTGGGTCTCAAAGGTCGCAGGTTTGAAATCCCTAGTCAGGTGGAGACAATTTAGGCTTGTCTCCTTTCATACTCCTGCCCCTGTTCACCTAGCAGAGGATAACACAGAATGTAAGCTGAGGAGCTGTGACCTCAAAATTCTGACAGGAGCTGAGGGTTGTAATCATGGAGGTATTAAGGGAGCCCTTAATAGTTCCATGGTTGTAATCCTTCACTCCTGTTGGTGTGCATGAAGAGAGTGTGTGCGTGTGTGAGTGTGGACCTTTAGTAACATTAAAATCCAGAAATGGTCCATGCCATATCATAAAAAGTGGGAAACAGGCAAAAGGTATTTAAAAAAAAAAAAAATTGCTATACATATTTTTTTAGTTATAGGTAGAGATATCCTGGCTTTTTGGTAAAGCAAGCTTCTGATGAAGAAGCTCCAATAGCTTTACCTAATTTCTTTCAGTAGACAAAATCATCATCCCCAGAGAGATAAAGGAGTGCCTTGTCTTCCATTGCCACAGGGTGAGAATGTCATTGAAGCCTCGTGCAGTAAACTTTGACGAGGTGTGGGGCGGCCTGCTGGAGACTGTCCAGCAGGTGGTCACCATGGGCTCCATCAAACGTACGGTGTGGAATGAGCGCTTCTCAGACGTGTACTCCCTGTGTGTGGCCTTCCCGGAACCCCTGGTGGAGCGCCTGTACATGGAGACCAAGAAGCTGCTGGAGAGCCACGTCCAGGAACTGTATGCGCGGGTGAGTGATGGCTGAGAGTGTAATGGTCCTGACGCTTTGGCTATGTACATTTCCCAAGGCTGATGTTTCATAAAGAGTGGTAGATTTCTTATGAAAATGAATACTAAAGCAAGAACAAGAGTATTTTTTAAAGTCTGAGTGGCAGTTGTGTTTGTGTATGAGACTACCATACATATGAATCTGACCAACCATTAAACATCAACAAATCCTGCCAGCACACGGCAGAGTCTTGGCTGTTTTCAGATTTCAGTGGAACTGCTTGTTGCTTTTTTTATGCTTTTGCTGCTTGTTGCTTTTTTGGTTTTTTTTTGTACATAGCTCTTACGTACCTTCCTGCACTTTACTCACGGCATCGTGGGGAAAGTCATGTACCGTAAGTAATGAAACCTGGCAAAAGTGAGAGAAGTGGTGATTCCTGATACTTTCGCGTTCGGGGAAATAATACCTTTCAATAGGGGGGACCAGGAACCAGATGCAATTTATAGACTTTATGATGCCAAGTGAATGCCATATAATGCATCAGGATTGATGCATTATAAACACCTACATGTTTGGGCTTCTCAATTGGGCGCAAAGTCAGAGAAAAGAAAAGAAAATCTTTAAAGGTCAATATCTCAAAACCGCTAAAGTTCTGATATTTCTCCGAATATCTCAGTCACTATTTAGAGGGTTGGAATGGGTTATACTTCATTTAATTGAAAGAGGAAAGAAAATGCGAATTTTGTATAAGATAATTTTTTTGATTAAAGGATATTTATCTCATATATCACAATTATTTTCTAGACAAGGCAAAATAGAAATTCTCCCACTAAAATAAGAAATAAAATGAAAATTCTGTCTTAGCTATTTTTTAGTAATTCAGTAAACTACATCTGAGGTTTTTTCCATCAAAATTGGTAAATATTTTGCTACAAAATAAGGACATTATTTTTTTCTCAAAAATCAAATTTTATTAGTAGAAGGAAAAAAATATGGGTCAAATAACCTGAAATTTTCTTGTGATTATTAGCGTATAAGTGCCCAACATATGGCACAACAATTAATAAATACCCCTGGCCGATCCCCTTAACACAAAATTATACATTTTCCCCCATTCTTAATGACTTATTGCCAGATATTACATTACTAAAAAAACAAATCTTGTTGACCCAGAGTGTGTCTTTAGAATTGATGCAATTAGGAAAGTGATGCATCTGCTAAGCAGACTGTATTAGAACATAAGAAAATAAGGAAGCTACAAGAGGCCGTGAGACCTTCACGAGGTATTTCCTGTTACTTAACACTACCTAACTACTGACGTTGGTCACTGGAGAATATCAGCTTGTTGGATAATATGATGCACCTCTTCTACTTACCACTGTGATTATTGAATCAAAGGTTATTCCATCAATTTCTTTGTTATTATGCAATAAAAACGCCATTTTCACTTTGTGAAGGACACCCATATGTTAAATGAGGTGTCTTCTGCACATACAAGACACTTCTGTATTGCTTTTCCGTTGGAAATCACTCATTCCTGAGATATTAAGGGATATTAATTTCTCAGTTTTATTTTATTATTATTATTTTTTTACATTTCAGCCTATAGCGCCTGTGGCCCTGTAGGCAGTGACCTCCAGGGCTCGAATGGTAGGCCCTGGAGGTTCACTTGAGGGCTGTGAGGGTTGGCGCTCCCTGTGGTGGCGCAGGCAGGATTTTCATAGTAGCACTTGTGATTTGAGGCTCATGCTGCATCCGTGTGTCCTCAGATGCACTCGGTGTCTAAGGTAGAGTTAATGGACAGCATGTGGGTATTCATAGGCCATTCGATGATTGCCGAAAGATTTTGGCACCTGGCAGGATTCAAACCGATACACCAAGCTTGCCACTTCCAGACACTAACCACTCGGCCACCGCCTTCCCAAAGATTTAGAAAGAGGATTAAGTATAGTATAGTTAAGTATTATTAGATATATTAGGTTAGGATT
>JACEEZ010025266.1:122389-257389 GCA_016584305.1 Chionoecetes opilio | reverse complement strand
ACCAAAAATGGAATATGCTGCCATTGTATGGTCCCAATATAAAAAGAAGCATGTGAAAAAGTTGAAGAGGGTACAGAGAATGGCAACAAAGATGGTACCAGAGGTAGAAAAACTCTCTTATGAGGAAAGGTTGAAAGAAATAAAGTTACCAACACTTGAGCAGAGAAGAGAAAGAGGAGACTTAATAACAATTTTTAAGCTGATAACTAAGATGGAAGAAACAGACAATGAGAGACTACTGACTCGGAAACAAAGAGAAGGTCAATATTCAAGAGGACATACAAAACAACTACGAAAAGGGAGATGCCTGAGCAACATAAAGAAGTACAGCTTCCCTCATAGGAATGTAGAAGTCTGGAATGGACTAAACGAGGAGGTGATAGCGGCCCATAATGTGCACCAATTGAAAGAAAGACTGGATAAATGTAGATACCGAGACGGGACCACACGAGTGTAGCTCAGGCCCTGTAAAACACAACTAGGTAAATGCAGAACACAGACACATACAGGTACTCCGTAGTGTAGTGGTAGCACGCTCAGTTCACAAACGAGAAGTCCCGGTTTCGATCCCCGGGCGGAGCGAAGAGAGATGGTTTTGATGATGATGAGATGATCATTTGTCCTTTCTCTGTACATTCTTTTATCCACCTCACATCTTTAATTTTTTTTAATTTTAGGTATTTTAGGATTTTTTATTATATCACTAAGACAAATCTAGGGAATTCTTATGTACCTTCTCACAAGATGTTATTTAATTCAGTGTTTTATTGCACATGATTTATACTCAGGTAGAATTTTATTTTTCTGCTGTAGTGAATGTTGTATAATGTTTTGTGTTAGATGATAGATAGTGTTGAGTACTTCACCCATAGGTTTTAGTAAAGCAGTGAGAATGTGGTGGTGGTGGTGATGATAGAGGTGGAGAAGAAGGAGGAGACATGAGGTTCCTGACAGTAATAATGACGTGTTCTTCCACAGCTACTTAAACTCACAACACATACAGAAGCAGAAGTTCAGTGATGCAGACCTGACTTATGGCTCAATGCAGATGGATGTCTCGGAGCAGCTGCTGGAGATTGGTGAGCTTACTGGACTCAACAGGCAGGAGGCTGTGATGCAGAAGTTTGCCAGTGGTTACCTGTCCTCTAATTACTACTCTAAGTATTCTGAGTGCTAGGAATCTATTTTCCAGGGATTTGCTAGTGATGTCCAGCCTCCTGAGTGCTTGGGGTTGTGATATTTTTTGTGAATTTTTTTTTTTCATCCTTTGCATATTTGACGGGGTTTAGGCCCTGTAGGGTAAAGGAAGCCTGTGAGTCCTGGTATTGTGTTGTAGTCACACCTTCCCCGAGGCACCAACTGTTGTTTTCATGGCCAGACATAAACTACTATTATAGGGCTTTGTTATCACTGCAGTCTTTGATCATGTGATGGTAGCCTGACACTTTGCTGAGTCTTGTCGCATGCCAACCCAATAACATGGTTTGATGCAATGCTTTACTGACACTTTTTTAAATTCGCAGGGGAGCTCGGGCTGGAGATTTGGCAGCGGGAGATGATCACGCCCCTGCAGAGCCGCCTGGTTGGGGTGCTGCTGGCAGGCATTCAGCAGGACCGGCAGGGTGCCACCACTGATGCCCCGACATCCACTATTCGTGGTGTCATTCATTCTTTTGTCGATGTCAACATGTACAAAAAGAAGTCCACGTTACAGGTGGGTGAGGTGATTGTCTCGGCCATGATGGGGCTGGAGTTTATCTTTGTTTTGCTTGTGTTGTACATTATGGTGAGGGGCATTTGTAAATCTTGTAAGGCTCACCACTTTAATAGCAAAGCTTTGGTGCATCACTTCAGTTTACATGCGAATTAGTAACATTAATCCCTCTTTGTAATGTTAGAAAATGATAGATTGGTCTTCAAAAGTCTCTCTCTTTTTTCTTGACCTTACATTCAATGCCCACTCCTTGCAACCAAACAAAGCAATCAGAACTACAATTCCCTTAAAACTTTTCATCTCTGCTTCCACAGACAGATCTCTCCTCAAACTGCCATCAGCACTACCAAAACCTTACCCTATGGCTCTTCTCTAGTTTAGTGTCTCCACTCTCCACCCAAAAATTTTGTGTTTCCACCTGTTTAAGCTTCTCGCCACTCAGCACTATATCTTCCTTCCATAATACATCTCATCACTTTGCCCTTAGCTGCATTCACGTTCAGCTTTCTTCTGTAACACACCCCTCCGAATTCTATCATCAGACTTGTAGCTTCCCCCTGCTATCTGCAACAAGCACTGTATCATCTGCAAACAGTAGCTAACTGACTCGATTTCCATGGTCTCTGATCTCCATCAGTCTCTAGCCTCTTTTCCCTGACCCTGGCTTTCATCTCCTTCACCACTTCGTCCATGTAGATGTCAAATAACCATGGAGACATGACACACCCCTGGTCCACTCTACCCACACATACCTTCATCTGCCTTTATTAGCTTGCCACAGAATTAGGCTGCCACCTACCCCATACATCTCAAGTACATGTCTGCCACATCACCTTTCTGTCCATGTTTGCATTTTTTTTCGATCACTAACGAATTTCTGGGAAGAATTGGCTCTTAAAGAGAAATTATTAATATTAGTATTAGTATTATTATTATTATTGTTATTGTTATTATTATTTATGAAGCTGAAGTTGGTGCTTGGAGAATCAGTATAGCAAATAATTTCAGTTTAAGCACCACAAGCTGGAAGAACAGCACAGGAGAAGCTGTTAGCCACATTTTTATCGTACTAACATATTACTTACTTGTTTTTGTAAGAGGGAGAAGTTGCCGAGCGTTCATACAACTTATTAATTATGGGGAAATGGGTATTCAAACACAAGGTGGTGTATAGTTATATAATAAAATGTTATATAGTCTTATCAATGCACAAAGGTAGAACCACAACACAAAGAGTTCACGACACGTAAGAACGACACACACAACACAACACGTCCTTATCGACAGCTTCGTATTCTCTGCCGTCCCTGGTGCGGTTGAGGCTGGGCATCAGGGCGTGCCTCTGGGGGTGTCAGGTTACAGGGTGTGGTCTTGTCACTGTAAGCTACTGCCATCTGGCGGTATGTGTTGTAGATGGGACACGGGCGTGGCATGGATACAACAATAATCTTTTAACATGGAAATTATTAGAGATGCCTTAAATATATAATTGTAGGGATAAACATATCTACCTAAACATATCTACCGACAAAGCCAACAAAGCAGGAGTTTTGGGAAAATTGGAATAAAAGATGAAGGGGCAGGAGTTTCTGAATCCGATGAGTTGACAATTGGGGGAGACTTAACCCTCTTGCAGTACAATAAATTTCTTGATTTTTTTTCCAAAACCTCGTCCGTTGGGAAGCATTTGGGGCCTCTCCGCGTGCCTTGCAAAACCTGGCTTAGTAGGCAGTTTTCTTCACTGAGAAACTCAGAAATAGGCACATGTTATATATAAGTAGATTCACAAGGAATTTACTATAAAGTGATTCCATAAATAAACCATTTAAAAAAGAATTTCATGCATTTTTTGCTACAAAAATAATCCTAAAGTAATAAGAAATAATGTTACCAACGTCCTAGCTCAGAACTTCTACCGTGAACATTTTACATACTACACTTCATTCTTACCGTCTTTTTTGAGCTTTTTAATGGTAATATTGCCATTTTGATACGTGAATTAGATCTTGAAAAAATATATGAAAACTGAAATTAATTTGATATCTCTAATGATTGATTCCCCTCATGCAGGGGACCAGTCCATCACTCAGAGACCCCCAAGTCTCTGTAAATTCTACATCACTTTTACTATCAGTCATGGTCTCACTGCATCTCTTTCTTTTAGACATGTCTAGTTTCTTATCTGCAGCAGAAGTGGGCACTGCAAACAAAATTCCACTTCCGCATATCCTAATCCTTACTTTCCGCAACCGCAGGTCCGCAAATTTCTTGATATTTGCATTTCCGCAACTGCAAGTCCGCACATCCGCAAACCAATTACATGATGTTTTCCATAAATAAGCAACAACAAAAAACGAAAAGCAGGTGGCCTCCTTTTTTTTTCATGTTTTTTTTCATTGGAGCCTATAGCGCCTGTAGGCTATTTTTTTCTTTTGAGGGCTCAGGTGGTTAGCCCCACACATTCCGGAGGGTCGTGATGGTTGGTCCTCGCCCGTTGATTGTGCAGACTGGATTTTTATGGTGACACCTGTGGTCTTAGGTGAAGATTCCGTTGTTCGGATCCTCAGTCAGGCTCATGCTGCTACCTGGTGTTTCCTCCGCCGCACTTGCAGTCTTGTTATCTTCTACCGTTATTTTCATGCTCACTGCCCTTCTGAACATGTTAACTGCATGCCTCGCCCCCTCTCGCGGCTTTGTTGCACAAGACTTTCTACTCATTCTCATCCCTATTCTGTCTATCTTCCTAATGCAAGGGTTAATCAGTATCTTCACTCTTTCATCCCTTTCACTGGTAAACTCCGGAACTCTTCCTGTTTATATTTCTCCACTTTCCTACAACTTAAATCTTTTCAAGAGAGGAGTGAAAAGACACCTCCCAAACTAAATTGGCCCACCCCTCTTTCTTATTCTCTTACTGTCTTCTTTATAGGGACTGGCAACTAAGCAGGTTTTTTGTTCCTTTTTTATTTTTTGCCCTTGGCGAGTCCTTTGTGATGTAAAAAAAAAAAGAGAAAAATAAATAGATGGCGAGGGTGGAGTGGAGAGAGCAGTAAGAACACGGGTAGCAACTACATGGATGAAGTGGAGAGAGATAGCGGGACTGCTGATAAACAAGAGTATTCCTTTGAAAAACAGAGGAAGAGTATTTGAAGCATGTATAAGATCAGTATTGCTGTATGGTTCGATGGGGTTTGACAAAGAAGTTGGAGGATGTGTTGGTATGGTTATGATCGGAGAATGTTGAGGTATATGACTGGAATCCCATGGAGAGATGAAGTGTCAGGAGGATGTGGATTGAAGGAGCTGTAGTGTTGAGAGTAAGGCGATTGAGGTGGTTTGGGCACGTGAAGAGGAGAGAAGGTGGTGAGGCTTTGGGGAGAACTTTTGGAGTGGAAGTGCCAGGTCGTCGTCCACCGGGCAGGCCAAGGAAGAGGCAGTGTGTCATGGAGGCATGCAGTCATGGGAGGCAGTGTGTTCAAGAAGATCTGGCAACATTGGGCATTGAAGAAAGTCAAATCATGGCGGGAGGTTGAGGGACATGAGGCGCGTCCACTCATGACAAAGGCTATTGACATCCTCTGACCACTGATTATTGAATTGGAAGTATCTGGCATCTTTATTAATATTCCATATTGGAATACGTAATGAGATGTATGGGAACAATTATACACGGCAGACATTCAGAAGCTTTTTTCTTTTTCTTTCTGTTTAACGTCAAATTTTCCCATAATATCTGATGAGGTTAGACAGCTGATGATACGCTTCCAACTACAGGGAGGTCCCTTTATACGAGCATTCGGTATACGAGAAATCAATGATACGAGCTGAGTAAATTAGGGTCTATTTTCAATATACGAGATCGAAAATCCAATGCTACGACATTCAAACTGGGGTGAGTAAAATTACCAAGTTCAAAATGCGCGCCCTACCACGTATGCATCTGGGCTGTATGATGATGTTGTGGTGGCCCCAAGCTTGGGGCCGCACACCTGGCTAATTACCCCTAAAGGTCAAGCCAACACCTGGCGTGGACCTGACTCGCGGGTGAAAAGGGGAGTACAGGAGAACCTCATTTAACCGGCATTTAAAACAACGGTACTAATCGACCCAGGCATATTTTTTTTTTTTTTTTTTTTTTTTTTTTTTCTCTCCGGGCCTCCAGCAAGGAGGACCACGGGCTAGCTTGAGCTCGTCAGAGAGATCCTGTGAAAAAAGAGAGGAGAGTGTTCGTGCTGCTGGCGTGCGACACGAGGACTAGCTTGTCCATCCTGACGAGGAGTGCGGGGTAGAAAGGGGCACTCAGCAGGATAACCCAGGCATTAATAAGGTATAATTATTTCAAAAACTGAGAAAATCTGCAGAAATTTAGTTCAAATTTGGCGGGGTACGCAGGGTTGGCAACCCTTTCATCCCTTTCACTGGTAAACTCTGGAACTCTCTTCCTGTTTCTATTTTTCCACTTTCCTATGACTTACATCTTTTCAAAAGAAGAGTAACAAGACACCTCCCGAACTAAATTGGCTCACCCCTCTTTTTTATTTTATTCTCTTACTGTCTTCTTTATAGGGACTGGCAACTAAGCGGGCTTTGTGTTACCCATTTTTGTTGTGCCCTTGGCCAGTTCCTTTGATGTATAAAAAAAAAAAAAAAAAGGGGGATTTTGGGCGATTCCATAAGTGACTCAAAACAATGGCAAAATGAGTTATCCGGCATGCGCTCCCCCCCGAGGGTGCCGGATAAACAGGTTCTCCTGTATTGTGGTGGCCTCAAGTTTGGGGCCGCACACCTGGCTAATTACCCCTAAAGGTCAAGCCAACACCTGGCGTGGACCTGACTCGCTCGTGACCCAAATTTCTCCCGCACCTCCGTTGTTGGGTTTCCGCCCTGGCTTCCTAGACCAGCTTCTGGCAGTTACCTACCTACCACCACAGTGAGAGGACACCACTCCTCCTCTCTTTGTTCCTCGTGGCATTCCTCCGCTGTACCTACATATTCCCGCCGAAATAAACCTGTGTGTGAACTCTGTGTTTGGTGTAACCCATGTAGCTAAAGTGTACACAACAATGTACAATGATTCAGATGCGCAGAGACGAGTTTGTGGGCAGTGGAAGAGGTCTGCGCACCCCTCCCTTGTCCCTTACCTACCCTACCCTCTCTTGTATCATGCGGCGTCCCCTACAGTACACACAACCCTCGTTTTCCCGGACTAATAGGGGGGAGCACTGGTCCTGGAACCGCAAAAGTCCGGGAATCGCAACAGTCCGCAACACTAGGGGTCAGGGGACTGACGGAGGCGGTGCAGGTGTACTGTGAGTGTCGTGTGCCCAAATGTAAACAATACGACCGCTGAGCATGCTGCCACCTGGCGGGAGGCAGCAGAAAATTTTCAATAGTCTCAGAGACGTTCCTGCACCAGGGGCAGTGGGGTCAGGGGACTGACGGAGGCGGTGCAGGTGAACAGTGTGTGTCATGAGCCCAAATGTAAACAATACGACCACTGAGCATGCTGCCACCTGGCGGGAGGCAGCAGAAAGTGTTCAATAGTTTCAGAGACGTTCCTGCACCAGGGGCAGTGGGGGTCAGGGGACTGACGGAGGCGGTGCAGGTAAACCGTGAGTGTCGTGTGCCCAAATGTAAACAATACGACCGCTGAGCATGCTGCCACCTGGCGGGAGGCGCGGACACTGACCAGGGGTGACAGGAGACGCTCGGACTGCCGGACAACTTTGTTGATTTACGGACTGGACCAGGCATTTGTCCGGGACTCTGACATATCCCTGGACCTCGGATTTTGTCCGGCAAATCTGATATCCGGGAAATGGAGGTCCGGGAAAATGAGGGTTGTGTGTACAACGTCTTGTACAACCCCGTCCCTCTACAACACAACCTTTTATGTGCTATTTTCTCTTTCGGAATGCTTTTTCTACAGAATAGGTAGTACAGTGTGGGTAATATAGACGCTGTGTGTTTGGTATACACACAAACCTCGATTTCCCGGACTTCCATTTCCCGGATATCGGATTTGCCGGACAAAATCCGAGGTCCGGGGATATGTCCGAGTCCCGGACAATTTTTTTTTTTATTTTTTTTATTTTTTTTATATATATTATACGTTGAAATGCCTGGTCCTGTTCGTAAATTGACAACGTTGTCCGGCGGTCCGAGCGTCTCCTGTCACCCCTGGTCAGTGTCTGCGCCTCTCGCCAGGTGGCAGCATGCTCAGCGGTCGTATTGTTTACATTTGGACACGACACTCACGGTTCACCTGCACAGCCTCCGTTAGTCCCCTGACCCCCACTGCCCCTGGTGCAGGAACGTCTCTTGAGACTATTGAACACTTTCTGCTGCCTCCCGCCAGGTGGCAGCATGCTCAGCGGACGTAAAAGTCCGCGGCGGGGTAGTTGATATTGGCGGTTGCCGGACAGTAAATACTAAAGTAGGATAAACGTCCGGTGGTGGGTAATGGCATCGGACTTTTGCGATTCCCGGACATTTGCGGTTCCCGGACCAGTGCACCCCCCTATTAGTCCGGGAAAACGAGGTTTGTGTGTAGTTTATTTTAGCTTGAAAAACATGTCTTTGATGGGGTCCTGGAACCAAACCTATATTTTACCATTAGTTATGTATTTCGCTATACGAGATTTTGCTTTACGAGTATGCCAGGTGGAACCTAACTGCTCGTATCTTCGGGACCTCCCTGTATCTCTATCCGTTGCCTCTACTTCCTCAATGCCCAATGCCGCCAGATCCTCTTCAACACAACACACTGCCTCCATGTCTTCTTTGGTCTGCCCGGTGGACGGCGACCTGGCACTTCCACTCTAACAGCTCTCCCCAATGCCTCACCACCTTCTCTCCTCCTCACGTGCCCAAAATCACCTCAATCGCCTTACTCTCAGCACTGTACTCAGCTCCTTCAATCCACATTTTCTTGCCACCAGGCAGACATTCATAAGCTAGGCATAGGCAAGATAAATTATATTTTAATTAACCCTTAAATTAGGCTGCCTCATGATCCAATCTCCACTGTGTAGAAATATAGATAGATATCTTATAAACAGTATATAGAAATTAATTTACACTAAAAAAGTATCTCTTGATATTGTAGAAACAAAATGTGAAGAATTGCAGCACAGCATAAGTATGGAACAATAATTAGAGGAAGAAATATCCTTCCATATTTTCATGCCTTTGGACTCGGCGGGTGGCAAGAGGGGTCCGGGCGAGGGCTTGCGGGAAAGGTTGATGTACGACAACATGCGAGACCATCCACCACCTTCCTTTCCTCCCTCCTTCCTCGGGAGGGATATGTATATGAATCAGAATGATACCACCATGTTTTCTTTATACATATCTGGCTGTATCTAATCCTATGCTTTCTCACAACACATTCGTATGTACATTAATGGAACCGCACTGCAAAGTAGAGAGTGAGGAGCAAAGTAGTGTATTTGTGTAGGATTTGACAAGAAATAGAATGTCTAGTGCATATATTTTGTGTTTTCATAGGCTGTCAGCATGTAATGATGTGCACTGATAAGTTAGAGAGTATTTTAAAATATTCTGAAATGGAAGAAAATTGCCATTAGAGGAAAAAAACCATGGGGTACAATCTTAATGAGGGACTAAAAAGCTAAAGAGCTTAACATACCAGCTACAAACAACTGTCCTTTTTGGTGAACTGTCTACAGATCACTGAATTAAACCACATGAATATGAAACCTGCCTCTTAAACTAATGAAAAAAGAAAAATTCAGGAACCAGTTTCCTGATGCTACCTGTGTGATCCATACTGTGTAACAGTATTTTGCCTTGTGGTGCTGAATATTTGTAAATATCGTCTTTCTTTCCAGCTGTATGAAACAGTCTTTGAAGAAGAACTGCTGAGGGAGACAGGCTCATTCTACCGCAAGGAGGCGTCATCACAACTGCAGGAGTGCAATGTGTCGCAATACATGGAGCGTGTCATAGCCCGCTTGGCAGAGGAGGAGCTGCGTGCCACTAAATTCCTTCCCCCAAGGTACCTCTTGACTGCACCTCCACACCTGCCGCCATATAGATATGTTCCATTCATGTTTGTCCACAACCCAAGACTTGCATTTCAACAGTTTCCTCAGGATCTGTGTGTATCTTCTGTGGTGCATGTACCTGGGATCTCCTGCAAGAACTTTATAGTTTGCACATTTGAGTATTCAGTGACATCCAAAATAAATAGGCATGCTCTAATAATCCAGTTCTACATAATCCCTGTAATATTTTTGCAATTTTCCATATTCTTTTGTATTGTTTCAGCCTCTGGAATTGCATATCCTTACTCTTCCACTGTAAACCATTGGTCCACCTCTCCGGCCCTTCCTTACACTGCATTCAAAGCTTTTACTGAAGAGTAATTGATATAACACAAGAAAGAGATGGATGGGCAGACTGTGTATATCTAGATCTTAAAAAGGCATTTGATAAAGTTCCACATGAGAGACTACTTTGGAAATTGGAAAATATAGGAGGAATCACAGGGGTGATCAAAACCTGGATGGAAAGTTATCTGAGAGGAAGAGAAATGATAACAGTAGTAGAGGATGAAAAGTCTGAATGGAGAAACGTATTTAGTGGGGCACCACAAGGATCAGTGTTGGCACCAATAATGTTCATGATTTATGTCAATGACATGACAGAGGAAATAAAAAGTTATATTTGTCTATTTGCGGATGATGCAAAACTATTAAGAGAAATTAAAAGCTATAAAGATTGTGAAACACTACAAAATGACCTGAACAAGATCTACGAATGGAGCAAAAGATGGGAAATGGAATTTATGTAAATAAGTGTCATGTGTTGGAAATTGGAAAAAGCAAAAAGAGATATAAATGGCCGTATGAAATAGGAAATGAAATAATTGCAAAGGTTCAGGAAGAAAAGGACCTGGGAGTGATAATGCAGAATAAGCTACAACCAGAAAAACATATAAATGAAATATTTGGAGAAACATACAGGATGTTAAAGAATATTAGAGTGGCATTTCCTTACATGGACAAAAATATGATGAGAAAGATAATTACTACAATGATCCGACCAAAAATGGAATATGCTGCCATTGAATGGTCCCAATATAAAAAGAAGCGGAGACGGGACCACACGAGTGTAGCTCAGGCCCTGTAAAACACAACTAGGTAAATACAGTATGGGTGGCAGATGCAAAACTGTTTCTGGTCGGCAGCAGAAAAGGATTAATTGTCTAAATTGTTAGGTTTCTTAATATTTTATTTTACTGTGAAAGAACATGCATTAAACAATCACCATGCAAAAATTCAGAGCAATATCACTTATGGTTATGGTACTATAATACTCGTTTGTGGGCGATGTGCTGTTCGTTATACTCATGCGAGTGGAGAAAAATGGTGTTAGAAGTAATTTTCTTTCAAGATGCAATAGATTTACATGCTGCAAATTGTCATGACTCGAAAGCAGATGCTTTAAGCTACAACATAAAATAAAAATAACAATCATACATGTAATGGTTGAAAAGATGTTGCATTTTGCAAGTTACAAAACTTTAACAGCGTTTTTCTCCGTTTTTTATATGCGGCGCTTAGCCCACTATATTACTAATGGCCTCAAATAGTAGTGTCAGGACATTGTGTAAGAGTGAGGTGTGTGAAGTTGTTGATTTTGGAAAAAGTCAGCCCACTAAGATGGCCGCCGGTCATCTCCGGCGGCGACAACTGTAGACCCTGGACGCACACGCACTCTATGTCTTTAACTCTGTGGTGTGAAATAGTAAGAGTAGTGGTGGTGTAGCAGGTGTGTGATGGTGACGATCTTCAATGGAGAAGTGTAACAGAAACAAGAAGGGAAATGACAGTGACATTTTTGCTTGTGTTGCAGCTCTCACAAGAGGGTGGTGAAGGAGGTGCAGGATCGCATGGTGGCAGACCACTTAGCTACAGTACATGCAGAGACAGGCGCCATGGTGTGTTCAGAACGCACCCGTGACCTCTCCAACATGTACACCCTCCTGCGACCTGTACCAAGTGGCCTCACCCAGCTTGTTCACCACCTCAAGGAACACATCAAGCAACAGGGTCTCCAGGCCATCACCAACCTTAAGGGTGACAATGTAAGTACCACCAACATAACTTTAGATGTTATGCCTTACCTATTACTTAAGAAAAGAAGTGCAGGAAACAGTAAACATATCAGGCGAAGTATTTCTAGGTGGATAATATCTGAAGAGTTTTGGGGTACATCTGTTTTGGTCTTTCACCTCATGGATAGATGGACACCTTTCGCACTTTGTAGTTAAGTGTGTTAGTTGTGATCTGAAATGAGTAGCTTCATTGTCAAGGGTCTCATAATATATTTATCATCAAAAATCTTGTCTCATATATCATTATTAGCAATTGCCTCTTGTCTCACATTAATCAGGAAGCAACTTAGTTTCAAGAAGGATGATACCAAATGTATAATTCCATATAGGGACTGTTTCACCTGTTCCAGATTGACCTATTAGCAAAACAGTTATAGTATTTTACGCCAGAAAGTGTAATGGAATGTATGTTGCATCAGCATATGTCGCACTTATAGTCTTTTATTTAATATGGTCAAAATTCCCAGTGGTCACGTGCTAATATGTAGTGAGGATGGTGTGTTTCTTAGTGATGGTGATACGAGTAATCTGTACACATGTTGAACATGGAGTGCACCAATCAGCTGGCCCGTAGAAAAGAGGGGGAAAACAGGGGGCGTGGCCTCCTTAGTGCATTTTGACCATATTAAATAAAATAGACTATAGTTGGGTGGAGTGTATTTTCAGTAACCACATGTCATCAGTACATTTCTCTTATATTTTTAATATGTTCGATAATTAGTTTTCGTGGTCTCTGAAACCTAATGATGGAAATTGAGATTGATCTTAATTCAAGAGAAACTGATAGATCAGTGAATATTTGTGTGGCAATAGTCAAGCCCTTGGGTTCTTAATACTGAAGGAATGAAAGTCAGTGATCTCAAAGCTTCTGTTTACATATCATGCCAGTGATCTTAATTTATATAAAGTGTTACGATATTACTCATCAAGGTGCAGCTTTGAGCTTCTGGCTCGCACGACCCTCAGCTGCTGCATTAATTTCTTTCCCTTTCATGTATGACGGGAGGTACTTGTGATAGTGGTTATGATATGTAATACTGTTGTGGCAGATCCTCACCTAGTTTGTAGTCAAGGTGTAATCTATTGAGTGTTATATTCTATTGAGTGAAACTATTCACACATGTTGTGAAGGGTTTCATGGCGTGTTGTCAGAATTAGTCTTATTTTTCATGATGGTGAGGTGAGAAGTGTAGAGAGAGGTGTAGAGAGAGGGGCTAAGGCACATGTTAGTAGATCCTTGCCTAGTATGGGGTAATGGTGTGAGAAGAAAGAAACTGTGTTGTTTGTGTAAAGTGCTGGTTTGTGTTGACAGATCCCAGCCCAGTTTGTGGAGAGTCTACTGGAGGTGCACAAGAAATACCGCACCATGATCACTGAAGTGTTCCATAATGACCAGCAGTTTGTTGGTGCCCTTGACAAGGCCTTTGAGAGTGTTGTCAACCACAGAGGCAACACAAAGGTGGTGTGCCGGTCACCAGAGCTCCTGGCCCGGTGGGTATTAAGCTCAACTCTTATTGCCTGCCACAGTCATTGCCATCTCTGCCACAATCATCGCCATCTCTTACAACAGGGGTGGGGAACCATTTTACTACCAAGGGCCATTTAGATATTTATGACATCATTCGCGGGCCATACAAAACTATCAACTTAAAAATCTGCCTGCTTTTTTGGCCGAAGAGAACCATACGTGAATTATACGTGTCTGTCCCGTCATCTATGTGTCCTATCCGTCCCGTAATGGACGAGCTTGTCCCTTAAAATTTAATTTATAAGTATTATGCATGCACTTAATAGCAATTTATGTTGGTATGAGAAAAAAGCTCCTAGATTTATTGGATTTCGTGTCTCGTCTGTGGTTGCCTTGGTAGGGCCTGACCAAATGGTTTTGGGGGCCTTATACGGCCCGCGGGCCAGACGTTCCCCATCCCTGTCTTACAACCATATTGCCACTCTTCATTATCATCACAGTCACCATTGCTACCATCAACCTTCTGACACTATTCAGTTGCATTTCAGATTTCATCAAAGTTTTTCCTCTGAAGATAAGTTATGCATCTCGACTTCTCTGAATGACATAGTATTCATTGTAGAGTGGCTTGAAACTGGAATGCCAGTCCCCTTACTCTCTTGCTTCTCCTCTCCATCTATCTCTACTTACATTACACATAGAGCACACTCAACATCCAAAAGAGAAGTATTAAGGAAGAGACATCTATGGGCTCAAATTATGTATGTAACAAGGAAGTATATAGTGGTCCCTGATCTGTTGAGACATCCTGATCCCTGATATTGTTGTGCAGATACTGTGATACACTGCTCAAAAAGTCAACCAAGGGGCTGAACGAGAGTGAGGTGGACGACAAGCTTGGCCACAGCATCACCATCTTCAAGTATGTGGACGATAAGGATGTCTATCAGAAGTTCTATGCACGGATGTTGGCCAAACGACTCATCCAGCAGCAGAGCCAATCCATGGACTCAGAGGAAAACATGATCAACCGCTTAAAGGTGACTCATCACTCACTTGTCCTTTCTACCATTATGTTGCCTTGTATTCCTCTCCCACTCATCCTCTTACCCTCACCTTGCATGGAATTAACTCTCTTGTCATCTAAAATGCTTCCTTCATGTTACATTTCGATCATCCTTTCTTATGATCCATTTTACAGCTGTTGCTCCTCATTCTTCCACACTCCCTCACCACACATACATACATACATACATACATACATACCTTCATCTCCCCGGCTCACATGCCTCTCACATCCCTCCTGCTCCTCCACACATGTTACATTTTGTGCTGTAATTCATATTAAGGATATTTCAGGCTCCATTTCCTTTGCCTTGACATTTTACTCCTCCTTCAGCTTGATATTCATCCTGATTCTATTGAGTCATTGATATCCCACACCCCATCAGCTTCCCCAATGCATCTCTCAGTTGTTAATTCTTGTGGAGCTGCCAGTGTCCTGTCACTTATTGAATGAAATATTGTCTGAAATAATAGTTTACCATTCAGATTATATCTTTAGAAAGGTTGCATGTTTTCCCTCACAACATTGTCTTACATATTTAATTGGCATCATTGTGTTTATACCTAAATGTATTTACCTAGATGTAATTTACAGGGCCTGAGCTATACACCTAGACCTCATGTAATGCAACTTAACTTTATGAAAATTCAGAGTTACACAAAAATAAAAATGCACCAAAATTTGCATATTAGAAAAAAAAATTATTGTATATATATAAAGATTTCGAAGTTGCGTACAATATTGATTTACAATTTTAAGAAATCAATGGGAACGCAGGATTTGTTTAACGCATTTTTTGCTTAATGCACAATTTCCAATTGAGTTTCTCTATTGCTTTGATTACTGTGTCCTCAAAAAGATTGCAATTACTCAATAGAATTACATTACAGTAATGTCCTGTTTTTCCATCGTTCTAATTTCCGTCGTGCGACGTTATCCGGTGCCAGCAATTCGGCTGTGTTAAAACACTATCCATCCATGTGATGCATAATCCGGCGAAAATTCCGGCGCTTATTTCGGCGCGAGATGCACTAAACGTCTTTTCGCCAGATCATTTGGTGTGCATTCTGCTCGCAAATACTACACGCATACAGGGAAATTAAAACAATACGTGGTGAAGCACGGTAGGCAGGCAATGTAGTGAGGCACGGGAGGACGTGAGAACTGTTTACACTCAGGCCGACAAAGCCAATTTTTTAATTAAAAAGGTGATAAATGAAGAAAACTAAAATTATCACTTCTCGAGAAAATAGGGGTTCTAGGGGGGGTGGGGCACCCTCAGAAATCAGCTAATTTAAGGTTCCCGCACACCTAGCCCTCAGCTGAGCGCGCAGCATGGCAGATGTACGATGCGTCCAGTTTTCGGGTGGCGGTTATTTTCACACCACCCGAGCATCATGTGTGCCTTCATAGTTCATATATACCACGTATGTATCACATAATGCCATTATCAATTAATTAATAAGTCAATTTTAAGTGTGATATGTTGACAAAGTAAAGTTTTCTAAATGAGGACGAGTGGCAGCAGCGCCCTCGCGTCCCAGTAACCATGGCAACGGACGGCCATGATGGATTTGTACCCTTTCTATCTGTATCCTTGTGTAGAATGTCCTTTGTCCCCGTGGAGGTAGTATGGGTGGAGACGCCCTGAGCTGCGCGGGTTGAAGCCAGTGAACTGTCAGTCAGCCATCTTGTTGTGGGCTAAGGGAGCCCACAACTCTACTGCCAAGTAGAGATAAATCATCCCATGGAAATATTTTGAGATTCCTGGGAGTACCGTCGGTCCATTCTAAGGTGCACATAGTATATGGGTTTCTTTCCCGTATTATTTTCATGATAAGAATTAAACTGATCTCATAACATGGTGATATCAATATATGTAGGTTTCTCGGGTTTGTGGGTATAAGTTTTGCTACGTTGGGGTGCACCATGTAGATAGTATGGGAGTACTACCATACCACCTCGCATACTACCTTCATGGGTGGCACGGTGGCTTCGTTATTAAAGGTGGGGTGGTGAGGTCAAAGGGTAATTACTAGGGAGTGACGGATCTGTTTAAAGGATGGGCTATGCTTACTCAGGTTAAATCCCTTCTACACGTCCACTGATACTCTCTCAGTCTTCATTTAGTATTGACCTCGTGAGGACAAGTAAAGGCAGGAGTGTCGCTCCTTGTGTGTTCTGCTATAGTGAATAGTTGTGTTGCATTTGGGTGCAATGAAAAAGCAAACAAAAAATCTGACATATCCATCACATTTCACCAGTAAGTTATGCATTTGTTGATTTCTAAAATTATGTTTCGAACAAACGTGCATGTATTTGATAAACAAAGACAATGACCTTGTTAGAAAAGTGTGATAACTACTGCACCACTGGGTTGGTAATTGTGTTACTGATAGTAGTAATAGCTAGTGGTGGGGGTGATGGCGGTAGCTGTAGTAATAGTATATAAGTGTTAGCGATTGTGTTTGTAGGGTTTATATTAATAGTAATATTATAGTAATTTGGGGCCACTACTATTTTATATTTGCATCAATGACTCAGACAGTGGGATTAGCAATGATATCAGCAAGTTTGCTGATGATACTAAGATAGATAGAATTATCGGGTCACAGTCTGATGTAACCGGTTTGCAGGGAGACTTAGATAAGTTAAACGAGTGGGTACTCAGGTGGCAGATGGAATTTAATATTGACAAGTGTAGCATAATTAATATTGGTAGAAAATGGTATGAAAAATCATGTTAGATAATGACCCGGTCAGTAATCATCTAATTTTACTGACCAAGGCTGTAGCTGAGACATATCTGCAGGTGAGATATAAATACGCAGCCAGGCAGTTCACCGCCAGACATATATTCAATAAAGGGACCCAATATGCAATAATATACAATAATATGCAATAATATGATATGTAATATATGGTTAGCAGTAACACAGAAGTATAATTTCACACCCCGTGATATCATTAAGTGCAAACAGTGTAAAACGTTAAAAGAAAGATTGGTTTCTCAGTCAGCCAGTGCGTGACATTGCCCACAGCAGTGTGGCGGACGAGGGAGAGCGGTGGCTTCACCAGACGACACAGACTGCGCGGCTCAGGGCGTCTCCACCCATACTACCTCCATGTTTGTCCCTCAATAATGACTCATGCGCATCCCCCGTCCCAACAAGCCTATACTTGAGGGCTGCCACACATATAAGGCATATCCCATACCAATCTCAAGTCAATAGCTAATAGAACAGGAGTAATTAAGGTCTAAAAGTCGCTGCGGAAAAAGTGGATAAGCTCGCACCTCTAATCCCCCCCCCCCCCCCCCCCCCCGAACGGCGTGCCCATGCAGTTGCTGGGTACCACCACTGTTGCCCCACATATTAAGGATTGCCTCATACTATTTTCAGGCCATTTCTTACCGCGGAAGCTGCGTACCAGATTTTTAAATGGCGGATGCACAGGGTGCGTCGCTAGGACTGTGTACATATAGTGATACTCCTTCGCCTGTTCAATTCGCCCTTTCACAACTAAATATTAAGTAACTAGGTAAATTATATTCAGCCCAAAATGTCTCTATTTGTAGTGTTCAACCAGGATTCTGATATGCCAATAAAATGCTAATCTTTCATCACAACAAGGGCTTCGAGGTCTGATATATATTTTTTTGGATGCTGTGCGCATTGAACATACAGGCTTTTACGATATTTCGTACTGAGGCTGCATCGTGGGACCTGCTATCAAGAGGAGCAAAAGAGACTGAATATTTTAGAGGACACAAGGAAAGATCGAGAAAAGAAGATATTTCAATAACACAAAAAATACATAGTTTTCCATATACAGTGGTCCCTCGCATTGGCGAGTCTCAGCTTGGCAAAACACAGTATTGGCGATAGGTTGGATACGGTACCAAAATCCCAATTTCACGCTTCAAATTAACTTTTGGCAAGTCGCTCGCTGACGGCACGGAATGACGTCGGCCCAGAATGCACCGCCCGCAAGCATCCATGTTGGTGTTTGTTATCTTCCCGGCAGCCATCTTGACGACTGCGCTGTTTTTTGCTCCAAGTGACAGTACCTTTGGCATTTTTCGCTAAGACTATGGCATCTACAAATACTGGTGGTGGAGGTGGTTCGAGGAAGCCAAGTGACGATAAGGAGGACAAGGGCAAAAAAGCGGAGAAACGAGAGTGGAGGAAAGATAAACACACAGCCACAACCACCACTGCCTACACAACCACCACACTCACTCGTCTCACCAGGCCTAACTCTAAATAATTCATGGTAAATAACATCTTATCTATTGTCTTTTGTATTGCTGTTAATGCTTCATGTATAATGTCTTTGCTTTTAAGCAGTTAAAGTAAATAAAATGAAGGTCAAAAGGGTGAACTCGTGCCTCGTCAAAGACTAGGTGACTCGTCGTCAGGTGGGCCGTGAGTGTTGTGTGGCGGCAGCCCGCAGGCGGGTGAGGGAGACATCCAGGAAGCGGGATGTTTTTCTTATCCATGGGTGCGGGGAGGAGTCTGAGTGGTAATGACCCATGGTGGTGGCACGGAAGGCGTCGCCTAGCGAGGTATCCCAGGTGAAGCGGCAGACCCGAGATATCAGACGTTTTACAGTGGAGAGCGGCAGCGGGAGGGGGTGATGTTTACATCTGACGGCCATCTTGGCAGCAGCAACCGTCACCTTGTTGACCCAGCTCTTGTTTTTTCTTAGTATTATGCATTACATCGGCGCCTAACTCTAAATAATTGATGGTAAATAACGTCTGTTATCTATTATCTATTGGCTTTTGTATTGCTGTTATAATGTCTTTGCTTTTAAGCAGTTAAAGTACAAAAATGGAGGTCAAAAGGTGAACTCGGGCCTTGTCAAAAACTAATGGATAATTTACCCATTGAAAGTACTATTCGTGTTTGGCGAAATTAACTTTTGGCGCTGGTTTGGCTACACTACACTACCCTCCCGAGTTTCACGCTATGCGAATTTCGCGATCCTTGAGTTTCGCGCTGAGTCCTAAATTCTTACCATTCCGACTTTCGCGCATTATATCCCCGAGATTTGCGCTGCTTCGCACAAGTTTTTTTTTTTTTTTTTTTGTATTTACCTAGTTTTATTTACCTAGTTGTATGTGTGTGTGTGTGCCTATAGCGCCGTTCAGCCGTGAGCTCCAGGTTTGGGATGGTACGCCCTGGAGGTTCACTTGAGGGCTGTGATGGTTAGCCCTCACCCGTGGTGACACAGACATAATTTCTATAGTGACGCCTGTGATTAGAGGCTCATGCCATCCCCTGTGTCCTCTGATGCCCTCGCAATCGAAGGTAGAGTTAATGGGCAGCGTGTGGGTGTTCTTAGGCCACTCGATGGTGCAGAAAAAGATTTAAAGTGGATTTTACAGCCCTCATCAAAGATATAATTAAATAAGATAAGTAATACCTCGAAATAAGTAGCACCTTTAAACCTTACACTCCTGCTGTTCCTTACTTATTTACCACAAAATACTCCTTTATAAGTTATTAACCATGACGTGTGTGGTACTGTGGTTTCTGGAGGTACTGGAGGAGACAGGAGAGAAGAGAGGAAGGCATTGTGACAGTGTTATTGCCGTATAACACTGTCACACAACCATCAGCTGATGCCATCACTCACTCAGACCAAAACAAATGAAAATGTTTTAGTATCCCAGGTGAAATAGACAAGGGAAGAGTTGACAAATCTGTTAACAAAGGAGACGAAGAGACAGAGATGGAAGTTTTTAACAAGATAATCCCTTCACCTGCCTTGTCATATATAAAAGCACACAAACATAGACATAAGACATGTACAGAGCTAGATCACTCAATGCCTTGCTCTTACTAACTAATCACTACACTAATGCTTTCCTCCCTTCTCTACGGTACCTCCAATGCCTTCCTCTCTTCTCTCCTGTCTCCTCCAGTACCTCCAGCAACCACAGTGCCACACACGTCCTTGTTAATCACTTACAAAGGAGTATTTTGTGTTAAATAAGTAAGGATCGGCGGGGGGGTGAGGTCAGGTGCTACTTATTTTGAAGTGTTATTTATTTTATGCAACACCGGTTCAAAGGCCTGGCCTATGAAGAATAGGCCACCTGTAATATCAAGATCAAGATATCATTGTATCAATATCATTCGTAGGAAAGAATACATGTGTGGGAGAACGCCGACTAAAGGCTTCACCGACAGCATCTGCTGGGTGACTCCCAACTCAAGCTCAAGCTCCTCTCCTCCTCCTCTCCTCTACGTAGTGTTGGCCGAAGCTACCACCCCGGGAGGCGGGTCACAAACCCTTGGTTAACACCTGGTACCCATTCACTGCTGGGTGGACAGGGGCTTAGGGCATTTTCAGGATATTTTGTTGGGGAAAAAGTGAGTCTTATAAGCTGTAAAATACGGTAGGTACACCTCGCACCGGACTAAATAAGCATTTTTAGTGTTTTCAATACCCGAGTTTCGCGATCCGCGAGTTTCGCGCTATGCCTTGGGAAGAAAGCAAGCGCGAAACTCGGGAGGGTACTGTAATTAAGTCGCCAAACGTGAGGGACCACTGTAGAAGTATTGAAGCCTAGAATGGACTACATGAGGTATGAGAGCAGCAAAAAGTATGCATCAATTTTAGGATAAACTTGATAAAGATAGATACGGAGATAGGTGTAACACCTCATAGGTGGTGACAAGTATAGCTGAGGCTCCCTATGTTACAATTTAGTAAATACAACTAAGTAAAATACACACACACAACCATACCCAAAGATTGGTCTATATCAGCTCTAAGCTCTTTTAGGGTAGCAGTTTGTGATGAGTCCAGTGTATGATCAAGACCATGGGTGATTAACACACTCATGTTTTCCCCCTGTCTGCAGCAAGCCTGTGGCTACGAGTACACCAGTAAGCTGCACCGGATGTTCACTGATATGTCCGTCAGTTCAGACCTAAATCACAAGTTCAATGATTTCCTCAAGGCCAAGAACATGGAGCTGGGCATCAACTTCTCCATAAACGTTCTCCAGGTGAGTGGACGCATCATTACCCAGGACTGATTGGCTATCCTGATGGCCTCTGAGGTGGCCATCCATGCTACTGGTTTACAGTGGAAGCAAAAACTACAGTGCACTTTCTTTTGCATGAGTCCAGAGCAGCTTGATGGGCTCATGGGTGAGTTATGAGATAGATAATATATTTACTGGAGATGTACTCTATGTGTTTCATGAAGTTAGAGCAGTTGAAGTGAGGTTTCTATTGTGATAAAGTTATAAATGCTGAAAAAGTTTATCGTCACAAGATGCGTCAGTATTATAGACACAGCTCAGGGTGAATAACAAGCACAGTAATGTTTTTTCTGTGTAGTGCATAGAAATTCCATACATTTTCTTAAGATTCATTTAGACTGAAAATATTTTCTCTACCAAACAATTTATGCAGCCACATGGTTTGTGCCGAGATATTAACTTGTTGAATTTTCGGTCGCAATTATTTTTATAAATATTTGAAAATTACTGCATATATTTATTAAAAGTATTTGATAAGTTAAAGATGGAGGAATGTGGTGACTGTCTAGCTCTTTGTGGTACAAATACAAGCAAACTGATAGGATAATCTGTGCCATACTTCTACTGCAAATTCTTAGTTTTCTGTCATCAGTTAACACAGTCGACTCATGTAAGTAAGAAATTTGCCCATTGGAATGATGAGAATAAAACAGTTATTGTGATTTCTGTTCAGGTTTCTACCTGCAATAGTTAATATTTCAGCAAGTGCAGAGCTGATTCCCTTGATTAGGGGTACCTCAGAGGAGTCAGATTGTGCTTGTAAACATTCCTCTTTGCCTCATGGCTTCATAAAGATGTTACCACATACTTCACACTTTAGTTTCAGGCTTGAGTGTATGACCAAGAGTGTAGTATGTATGAGTGTAGTAGATGGAGTGGATTATAGAGAACATAAGAACATAAGAAAATAAGGAGGCTGCAAGAAGCCAGTTGACCTATTGAAGGCAGCTCCTGTGCACCCAACACCTACCATCTGTTGTCTTCATCCATACATATGTCTAACCTTTTCTTTAAAATATCTACTGTCCTTGCACTTACCACAACCTTGCTTGCTGAGTTTGTTCTACTCCTCTGCTACCCTATTAGTAAATATATTTTTTCTTATATCTTTCCTAAATCTGAACTTATCTAGCTTGGAACCATGTGTTTCTTGTTCTAACTTGCTCCTTGACTATGAGGACCTTATTTATATCCCCTCTGTTGAAACCTTTCACCCACTTACACACTTATATTAGATCACACCTCACCCTTCGTCTTTCTAAAGAGTGCAGATTGAGATGTTTTAATCTATCTTTGTAAATTAAGTTCCTTATTCCCTGAATAATTTTTGTCATCCTGCTCTGTATCGCTTCTAGCTTATATATATCCTTTCTATAGTACGGAGACCAGAACTGTACAGCATAATCTAAATGAGGCCTAACTAACGCTAAGTAAAGTCTTAGGATTACATCTGCTGATCTGATATATCTGATATAATATCTGAGGATATTACTCACGCTCCTGGTGATAAAACCAAGTACCCTGTTAGCTCTGTTCCTGCACTAATACACAGCTCTCTGGGTCTTCAGGCCCCCATCCACGGTGCTATTAGTCGTGAGACCTGATCCGACAGACCTGATCCGATGGATATCCTACCACCCGCTCACGATCCGACCGCACCTCAGGATCAGTTTAGTTGGTGATAGAAACGGTGGAGGGCGGTTCTCATGATGGCTCTCTGCAACGAGGAATTACTTGTGATGGAAGCTGATACCACAGCTAAGGAGCGTAAACATCATCCGCACTCGCACCAGAAATCATAGAGGCAGTTATCGTGTTTGCCAGCGCATAAGATGCAGTTTTTTCCAAGAAACAGGCATGCAAAGTTTACCCTGCATCTAATGCGGCCATATTAGCGAATGAGAGGTTGGGCAGAGAATACAAAACAGCCGGTGGTGTATTACTAAGGGGGTCTGGAGTGATCTGTTTTGAGCAGTAGTCCACTGAGCACAAATGTGTAACTGTGTTATCAACAGTAATGCATAATACTAAGAAAAGGTCGAGTTTAAGAGAAAACAAGAGCTGAGGCAACAAGATAGCGATTGTTGCTGCCAAGATGGCCGTGTCATATGTAAACATCATCCACCTCCCTCTGCTGCTCTTCACTGTAAAATGTCTAATATCTCAGGTCTGCAGCTTCACCTGGGATACTTCACTCGGCAACGCCCTCCGTGCCCCCACCGGGAGTCATTACCGCTCAGACTCCTCCTGGCACCCATGGAAAATACAAACATCCCGCATATTAGATGTCGCCCTAACCCGCATTCGACTCGGGCCACACAAGTTGACACAACAGTTGGAAGGAGATGCTAAAAGGGAGGCAGTAAATGGTGATGGAATTTTCGCTAGGACTGAGGTAGTTGATAAATGGAATAGTGAAACAAAGAGCGTGTTAAAGTTTTATTTGAAGGAGTGTAAGCGGTGAGAGGGTGGTGTAGTATCTTGGGGAGTCTGTATATACACACAAGGATGGAGAAAGGGCGTCGTGGCTTTGTTGTTTATTTGACAGCGAGTCATTGTACAATGTTGGGACGAGGTGCGCGGCGTCTGTGTCTCTGTGTCCTGTGGCTGACTGAATTACCTGGCTGGTGCTGCAGTTGAGTCGGGCAAGGACAAGTCAGGTCAGCGTCAGGTCACCCTCTAATCCTGGTTCCAGACAGGGGGGTGGCCTAAGCCGATGCAGGTGTGTGTGCGTGTGTGTGTTAGTGCCGCTAAAGTGGTAAGCAGGGTGAGATAGGAGACGGCATAGGCCTTTGTACCACCTCGACCCCTCAATCCTCACCCCTGTACCTCTACGGATAAGGAAACTGTATGAAAGAGTGCTTGTAAAAAGGCCGCAACGGTACCTGTAGACGGGACAAAAGTCTTCCACACTGTACACCAAGACCAAGACCCATCACGGCGCCACACCGTTATCCGCCTCAAGGCCAAATCACACCATACCATCATGGTGACACGGCACCGTCTCATCACTTCCGTTAGAATTTCTTACATTCAAACAAATAGACGTGTTGCACTAAACGGTGCGCCACCGTCACGGCTCCAGCACATAACCGTTCTGTCACTTAACGGTTTCTGGGGAAGAATATTTCAACGTAATGAGACTGTGCCGTGCTGATAATTGTCGTTTTTTCAAGGCTTTATGTACCCAAAACAGTGTCTTTTAGAGTTCAACTCCTCTTCTTCATCCAACAGAGGTGCTATTAATGCAAATTTCTTCAACCATGGTCTCTGAGGCACCATGTCTGCTTAGAGGGTGAGCGCGAACTGCCAAAAATGATGAAACCGTGACGAATAGTATGAATACAAGGCACGGCTGACGGAACGCTGCCGTGATTGCAGAGTGTGAACCAGCCTTCACCTGTACCTTCCTGAAGAAGACTAATCCAACCCTCGCGACTGTGATAGATTCACAGGTGTAAACCAGGGCGAATATCGTCGATTCCGACAACGGTGCCTTTCAACAATTACAACACTAACAACAAGGTAGAGATGGTTACCTTACAGTGATACCTAAATATCTTCGTAAATTTTTGTTATTGGGGCAACCATCGATTTCAAGGCCGAAACTTAGTTCTCCTGAATAGTTGTGATGTGTTTTGAATTAATCTGGCTCTCATTTTTGTCGAAAATCAATGTTTGTTTACATGTATGTGTGTGTGGATGGGGTGCCCTGCCCCTCCAGGCTACGCTTCACACTGCCATAGTATTGGTAATTTTCGTTTTTTCTCTATATCATGTTACTAAACCAAACCCCACCTCTAACCCAACCTAAACTAACCTAATCTGATTTAATCTAACTTAACTTTCTGGCTGAAATAACGGTAGATTTTCGGTACTACGTGTAATGCCATTAATATTCAATTGCGCCATGGGAGATGGGCTTCAAAATACTCAGAATGAAGATAGCTACACGCTGATGTATGTAAGAGTCCTAGAACTTTTGAAAGCCCACTACCAAAATAATACCAATATCTATACTGCAGATTTTCAACAAAGTCGAAACACAGCAGAAAAGCAACAAAGGCATACCTACAACATTAAAAACAAAGGCATACCTACAACATTAAATCTAAGCTATATGTCATAGGTAGCAAAATATTAGAATATCAATTCGTAGGGGGCATCCTGCAAAATATTATGACCGAATTTGGTTACCCTGTCATTCCCTTTACGTTTTAACTAGTAAAAATTTTCATTCACATTCACTGCACTGTGAATATTGTATTTAAGTACATGCTCAAAATCATTTGTTTTCCCCTACAAAACCTTTTTTTTTTTATAACTTTGATAAATTTACGAAAAAACATTTTTTCCCTCAAAACACCAATATTTTTTTTCTCTCAAAATCTCTTTGTAAAATAGGGGTGCATCTGATGCGGAGGTGCGTCTTATGCGCTGGCAAATACGGTATTTTTTTCATTTCTTTCCGAACCCGTCAGGGTGGCTCGGTTGGTAGAGCTGTGTGCTCGCGTGCAGCGTCCCTGCATTCGGTCAGTGGTTCGAGCCCACCAGGCTCGTCCTGGCGTGGTGGCGCTTGTACAAGTGCTTGTCTTCAAAGAAGCAATTAATCTTGGTAATCCCCTCTTGACACTGTCAGTGGCGAAACTGACGGTTGGCCCCACGATCAGGACACCCATCAGGAAGGTGCGATCCGGTGTTGAGTGAGCAGCAGTCTGTTGACGAGGTGCAGTCTGTTTACTAACAAAGACTTGTCGATCAACAAAACCGGACCGCTTGTCACACGGTACCGTGTGTACATCTTGTCGCTTGTGACTGAATTTCCGCTCAAGTAAGGGAGGGCATACTGTTTTATTCTTTCATAGGAAAGACATTCATAAATCGAATACAGGTTGACCATCACTATCCGGCAATCAATATTCCGGTTCCATCAGTTTTCCGGCATGTATTTTGGAGTGCAGTTTCAAATTTCCCGGGTTGGCGCGCCACTGTTTTCGGGAGGCGCCGTTTATGTTTTGATGGCGCTATACCCAAAATCAGCTGTATGCTCACACTTCCGACAGCAAACAGGCATTCCTTCTCATTTATTTGCCGTAGTTGTTAAAATCTGCTGCTGTATAGCCCCATCATGGATTCGGCGAATAAAAGAAGTGGCGTAAAACGCAAACATCGCTCGTTCTCGATCGCAGAGAAAGAGATCGCCTCCGCCTGGGGCACACGACACTCACGGTTCACCTTCACCGCCTCCATCTGTCCCCTGACCCTCACTGCCCCTGGTGTAGGAATGTTCCGGAGACTATTGAACACTTTCGCTGCAGTGTCCGCGCTTCCACTCACACCATGTAGTGCTACACTCAACTACTCGCCCTGTCCCTGAACGTCACCACCTTTGACCTTCCCACCCAGCTGGCGGCGGTGTTTACAAGTCTGAGCCTCCAATATGGCGTCGTGTGAATACTATCTATTAGTTTATAATATACACTACCCTCCCGAGTTTCACGCTATGCGAGTTTCGTGATCCTCGAGTTTCGCACAGAGTCCTAAATTCTTATCATCCCGACTTTCGCGCATTATATCTCCGAGTTTTGCGTGTTTTTTTTTTTTTTTTTTTTTTTTTTTGTGTGTGTGTGTGTGTGTGTGTGTGTGTGTATGCCTACAGCGCCGTTAGGCAGTGACCTCCAGGAGTGGGATGGTAGGCCCTGGAGGTTAACTTGAGGGCTGTGATGGTTGGCCCTTGCCCGTGGTGGCGCAGACAGAATTTCTATAGTGACGCCTGTGATTAGAGGCTCATGCCGCCCCCTGTGTCCTCCGATCACTCGGAGACTTCTGCTTCTTCTTGTGACCCTTTCTGCTTAGTATCACTTTGCAGGTCGTCTGTCAAGCTCGTGCTCGAGCTGGACATATATCTTGACGCTAACCACTCTGCTACCGCCTCCCATAAGCGACGTACGGGACACGTCTTCCTTCCTTCCTGCTTAGTATAGTATTATAATAGGCTTAGTATAGCTTGTAGTTTTGCTTTGTTTTTTTCCATTTGTTTGTGTTTTTCTCTACAGGAGCAGCCGGTGTCGCATAAGATAGATAACACCTCAAAATAAGTAGCACCTTACCGTACACCCCCGCCGTTCCTTACTATTTACCACAAAATACTTCTTTCTAAGTGATTAACCATGACGTGTGTGGTACTGTGGTTTCTGGAGGTACTGGAGGAGACAGGAGAGAAGAGAGGAAGGCATTGTGACAGTGTTATTGCCATATAACACTGTCACACAACCATCAGCTGACAAGATATGTGTCACGCTCACTCACTCAGACCAAAACAGCATCTGCTGGGTGACTCCCAACTCGAGCTCAATCTCCTCTCCTACCTCCTCTTCTCTACGTAGTGTTGGCCGAAGCCACTACCCCGGGAGGCGGGTCACAAACCCTAGGCTAACACCCAGTACCCATTCACTGCTGGGTGGACAGGGGCTTGGGGCATTTTCAGGATATTTTTTGGGGAAAAAGTGAGTCTTATATGCTGTAAAATATGGTAGGTACACAGCCCTCAAGTTAACCTCCAGGGCCTACCATCCCACCCCTGGAGGTCACTGCCTAACGGCGCTGTAGACACACACACACAGAGAAAAAAAAAAAAAAAAAAAAAAAAACTGGACTAAATAAGCATTTTTACAGTGTTTTTAATACCCGAGTTTCGCGATCCGCGAGTTTCGCGCTATGCCTCCGGAAGAAAGCAAGCGCGAAACTCGGGAGGGTAGTATAGTTTAAAGCTAACTAAGCCATTTGTGTTTCATTTTCTTTCTTTAAAGAACTGTAGTCATTTTCTGTTACAATATATACAGCATATATAGAGTCAGGGGACAAAACATCAATAATACGGAAATTTCGAAAATCCGGCAGTCCAAAGGTCCCGTGGTTGCCGGATTAGTGATGGGCAACCTGTAATGTGCTCTGCTTTTGTAATACTGATGTGAAAGACCATTAAATAGCCTTTATTATGCATAGAATCATGAGTAAATTTACGGAATACAGCATCTTGCTAATTAAAAAGAAAATACTATTTTGGTATAAGATGAATATGATACCTGTGTGGGGCAGATTGCATTTTTGAACACGGGTGGTTAGGGCCCCATCTCCTGCTAACAGGATATTTCTGTACAAAATTGAATGCCTCATATATCATAAATGCTCAAAACCCTACCTATAACTGTCGCCGATAGGAATTCTCGGCGCTGACGTCGGCGAGAATTCCTATCGGCGACAGTTATAGGTAGGGTTTTGAGCATTTATGATATAAGAGGCATTCAATTTCGTACAGAAATGTCCTCTGAGCAGGAGATGGGGGTATATACGGGTGGTTAAGACATTTCTATATGAAATTGAATGCCTCATCTATAATAATATAAGCGAAAGTGTGTGTGTTTGTGTGTCCGCGATAGGTGCCGCCCCCCGTGCCCCAATCCCATCATATGGCACAGTTTTGGAACCAGCTCGACCAGGGGCAACTTTTAAGCCCACTCATGAGATGATCCGATCACTTTTTTTTTTTTTTTTTTTTTAGCAGCCTATTAGTGAGAATTGTGAAAAAAAATGTGGGTTGCGAGAATTGAGGAAACCTTGATGTAGGGTGATGGGTAATGGGTGAGTGAATAGGTGGGGTGATGGGTAATGGGTAAGTGAATGGGTGGGGGGTGATGGGTGAGGGAATAGGTGGGAGGTGATGGGTAATGGGTGTGTGGTGATGGGTAATGGGTGAGTGAATGGGTGGGGGGTGATGGGTAATGGGTGAGTGAATGGGTGGGGGGTGATGGGTAAGGCGTTAATACATACATTTCTACATCCATGATTTCAGGAAAGTTAGAAGGGGCTATCTGGAGAGTCTGTGTTTGGTGGGCCTTTGGCCCACCAAACACAGGTGGTGGGCCAAAGGCCCACCAATAGCCCTCCGCAGGAGCTAGCCAAAAAGTCCGCCCGGAGGGCGGCTTTGCGGCTAGTATATCATATATGCTCAAAACCATACCTATAACTGTCGCCGATAGGAATTCTCACCGACGTTGGCGAGTGTTCCACTTCGTGCCCCCCCCCCTCCCCCTTTAATGATAAATAAAGACGGGTTTGTTGTCGGAGTGCGCCTGGACATGCTTTTGTTGATCAAGTCAATATTAGTAATTATTCCCCTCAACACCCGTTTTCTTTGCCTTTGTTAGTAAACAGACATTCCCTCATAAAGAGACACTTGCCCACATGACACTGGACATGCCTTTGTTGATCAACAAGTCAATATTAGTAAATATTCGCCTCAACGCATGCGCAGTTCACGTTGTCTTTTGTTAGGCAGACTGCACCTTGTAAATAGACTGCTGCTCATACGACACCGGTCTGAACCAGATGAGTTGGCGGATCTAAAAACCAAACTGCTTGGTCGCCATCCGACCAACTGTCAGTCGGTTGGACAGACCATAATTACCCCATACACGATTCAATCTGGTCGGATCCAACCAGATCTGTCCGATGGTCTCAAGACCAAATCGCACCGTGGATGGGGGCCTTTAGGTTCTGACTCAATAACACTCCTAAGTCTTTTTCCAAATTTGATTTACCTATGCCTATTCCGTTTAGGGTATATCTATTTCCTGTGTTGTGTCTACCTACGTGAAGCGTACTGCACTTGTTGATGTTAAAGTTCATCTGCCATTTAAGAGCCCACGCATGCTTTCTGTTTACATCCCCCATGTAATACCTTAGCTTCCCGTTCCGTACTGATTTGTCTCCCTACTTTAGTGTCGTCTGCATATTTAATAATGTGGCTACTTCTCCCAAAATCCAAATATTTTATATAGATAATGAAAAGTATGGGCCTAATGCGGACCCCTGGGGGACCCCACTATTTAGGGGACGACCTCTTGGGAAATGGGAGGATAAAGTGTTAGAGTGTGTGAGAGAAATGGATGAGAGAAGAATAAGAGAGTTAGAGCTGCAAGGAGGGAGTACAGGGGTAAGAATAAATGGATCCTTCTGTTGAACAGAAACTACCACGTGTAGGTCTCACGGCCTCTTGTAGCTTCCTTATTTTCTTATGTTCATATGTCGTGGCCATCCACTTGAGGGAGTTCCTCTTAGGAATGGGTGTCAGAAATAATAGTAGTTTAGTGTTTTTAAGTGCAATAATATCAGTCTTTTGCTGCTGCTTTTATAGACAATGTGCACCTTTTTCTAACTAGGTTATGAGGAACAATGTGTTGTGGATACATTTATTTTGGCAAGTCTCCTGTCACTCACAACATAGCAAGTTACCATTTACCCAAAATGCTCCAAAAAGTATTTGGTTCAAGATTTGTTCTCAGTTGCTGTCTATTATTCGTGTGACTCTTTATTCTGCTTCTCGTGATATTCTTCCACCTATAAACATTTCTGACTTAGTATGCCATTTTTAGTGGTCAGTTTTTCTATTAATAAGACTCCTCTGTTCTGCCTTATCTTGTATGCCACAATACATGTTTAGAAAACTTTTGTTCAAAAAGTTCAGTATCCAGTGAAGAATTGATTATGATACACCTGATTCTGAACCATAGAAAACTATGTTATTTGAAAATATAAAGGCTTGTACCAAGAGTCATGATGGTGGTTGAGCGACGAACGATTAACGACCGGCGAAGGGTACCATGAGAGGGATATTTTTTGGAACGAAGAGCAATGACGACAGTCGTAGGTCATGGTCGAAGACACGGGTACCCCCGTGTCTTCGTGCCGACCTTCGTCGTTGCTCTTCGTTCCAAAATATATCCCTCTCATGGTACCCTTCGCCGGTCGTTCGTCGTTCGACCGCCATCATGACTTGGTACAAGCCAAAGTCTTATGAGAAAAAATGTGAAAAAATAAACATGAAAATTAAAAATTTGAAAAGGGAATCTCCATTCCATTCCTATATTCCCCTTTGTTGCTTCCCTCCCCAGGCAGGTGCGTGGCCGCTGGGTCAAACCTCCATCACGCCCTTCGCGGTGCCTCAGGAGCTGGAGAAGTCTGTGCAAACGGTGAGGATTAGGATTATTTCATGTTTTTAAGGGTCTAAGTAATAAGTTTTGTTTCAACACAGGCATGATTGGAATATTAAGTGAAGGAGTACCAAAAGGCTCTAAACTAATGATATCTGTATATAATATAAGGTAATGGCTCATTGAATCGGGGCCTAAAAATGTACACCTAGTGGTCAATGCTCCCCTTAGTGCTTATACCTTACAAAAAAATTTCCTTTCAGTTTGAAAGGTTTTATCACAAGCACTTCAATGGGAGGAAATTAACTTGGCTGCATCACTTATGTCAAGGTGAGTCCTGTTCTCCATTCACAGTGTTCCCTTACCATAATTCTTAAGTTCAACCCTACTCTATTTGTGGTGGCTCTAGTAGCTGGATGATACTTGTGAGGGAGTCTTAGGCCCGTACTGAGAGTCATGATGAAGGTTGAGCGACGACCTTCGTCGACTGAGGAAGGTTGCCATAAAATGGATATTTTTCAGAACGAAGAGCAGCGACGACGACGACAGTCGAAGGTCGGCACGAAGACACGGGGGTACCCGTGTCTTCGTGCCGACCTTCGTCGCTGCTCTTCTTTCAGAAAAATATCCATTTTATGGTAACCTTCCTCAGTCGACGAAGGTCGTCGTTCAACCTTCATCATGACTCTCGGTACGGGCCTTAGTGCTGGGGCAATCACAGGACCCTCATCTTAGGTCACAAGCACCTTTATTTGATTCACAAGGCCTCTGTAGAGACGTGAAAGCTGTGGGAATGGGCCTTATGTAGCCATGGGTCTTATGTAGAATCGTGCTTTTAAGTATCTTATCTATGGCTATATATCAGTGACAGGTGTGGCAATTACATGTACATGTTCTTATGTAAAGTCTTGAACTCACCTTTGAAGTAGAACCAGGGGAAGGGGTAAACTATTAAAGATTAATGAGGCATCAGGCATGAATGACTGAAGGCTGCCTCCTTTCTCCTACAAAATGTTTTTTCCACTGTTTTTAAACCAAGAACTACAAATTTGAAAGAATTATGTCTTTCCTATTTCTTACAGTTTAAGACATTAAAATGCCATATGATATTATAAAAAAAATTATGAAAGGAATTATTGGTTAGAACACTATGTACTATGTATACATAAAGCAATCACACTCTTCCTGCATACACAAACCATCATCTGATGCTCTCACCATAACCTCTCCTTTCTTTTCTGCAAGTCATGTGTAGTCTGCGTCAATTCCCCCCCACCCCCGATGCTTGCTTTATACTGAGGGCTTAACTGCACTGCCCATGTATTGAGTATGCCTCAAATATTTGGGCAATTCCACTCACACAACTCTCTTAAACAAGGTGGAGTCAAAAGTAGTTTGCCTTGTCAACTCTCTGCCTCCCAAGTCTTCAATCTTTGAAACACCACTGCAGTGTTGGTTCTCTAGCTATTTTCATGCTTACTGCTCTTTTGAATATGCTGACTGCCTGCGGTGCCTGCATGACTGGGGAGGCGGTGGCCGAGTGGTTAGCGTCTTGGGTGAGCTCGATGTTCCGAGTTCGAATCCTGATGGAGGCAACTCTTTCGACCATCTTTAACACGGTGGATAAGAGCCTGGTAGTTGTGAGCCCAAGGTCCCAAGTTCAAGTCCAGCCAGGAGCAACTGTTTCTTGCATCGTCGAGTGGCCGAAGATACCCACATGCTGCATGAACCTCACCTTGCAACTGCAACTACACGTGCGGCGGAAGGCACCAGGGGGCAGCATGAGCCTCAGGTCAAACCATCACAGGTGTCACTATAAAAATCAAGCCTGCGCCACCACGGGCAAAGGCCAACCATAACAGCCCTCCAGAATGTGCAGGGCAGCCACCTTAGCCCTCAAGGTAAAAGAAGAATGGCCTACAGGCACTTATAGGCTCCAACGAAAAAAAAAAAAAAAAAACCATCCCCCCATTGCGACCTCGCTGCACAAGACTTGCTATCTATCTCTGACATCTGTTCCTAAGAGGAACTCCCCCAAGGGGTTGGCCACAACTGAAGAGTCTTTATTTATTTATGTCCTTGCACTCCCTCCTTACATGCTCTAACCTGTTCATTCTTCTTTCGTCCCTTTCTCTCACATACTCTAGCACTGTCCCCCATTTTACTAGGGGTTGCCCTCTAGCACCTACCGCATCTACTACACTCATACATACTCTCTTAGTCATCTCACTTTTTGCCATCCTTTTATATGCAAATCACCTCAGAGTGCTGCGCTTCACCCTTTCAACCTACCCACATTTCATCCCCTCACCCTTACTTGACTTACCAAACCTGTTGTATACACTTTCATGACTTTCACCATCCATTCTTCTCACACCACAGGTACCAAATAATTCATTTCAACTGCTTGGATCCTTGACCTTTGTCTTTAATTTCACACCCGTCTTACATGCATAGGTGATGGTTGGTACAATTTTTGCATCTTTCAGTTCCCAAAAATCAGTTCCTTCAAAAGCTCAAAATTCCACTCTGGTTGATGAAGGGCTTGTTCCTCCTTCTCCTCCACCCTCTGACTATATTATGCCTGTTATTAGCCCGTCAGGGTGGCAAGGTTGGTAGAGACGTGACCTCGCAATGTGCAGCGTCCCTGCGCATTCGGTCAGCGGTTCGAGTCCACCTAGTTCGTGCTGACGTGGCGGCGCTTTGTATAGTCAATAACCTTGTAGTTGGTACTTGCAAAGTGTCTAGATAGGATGAAAATCTTATCTTATCTTGCCTGTTATTAAGATCTTTTTGCAATGATGTTTTCTTTGCCCTTTCTGGCCTTTATCCTCGGAAGGCTTACGGTCCTGATGGAATCCTTCCTATTGTTCTTAAAAACTGTGCTTTTGTACTTGCACCCTGCCTAGTCAAACTTTTCTGTCTTTGTCTTATCTACTTCCACCTTTCGTTCTTGCTAGAAGTTTCCTCACAGTCAACCTGTTCCTAAGAAGGGTGACCATTCTCATCCTTCAAACTACCGTCCTATTGTTTTGACTTCCTGACTTTCTAAAGCATTTGAATCTATCCCTGATAAGAAGATTCTTAAGCATCTATCTGCTCATAATCTTCTATCTGATTGTCAGTACAGTTTCCGTAAAGGGCGATCTACTGGCAATCTTCTAGCTTTCCTAACTGAATCTTGATCATCCTCCTTTAGGGGTTTCGGTGAAACCTTTGCTGTTGCCCTTGACATATTAAAAGCTTTTGATAGAGTCTGGCACATATCTTTAATTTCTAAACTACCCTCATTCGGTTTCTATCCTTCTCTCTGCACCTTCATCTTAAGTTTTCTTTCAAACCGTTCTATTGCAGCTACTGTAGATGGTCATTGTTCTTCTCCCAAGTCTATCAATAGTGGGGTTCCTCAGAGTTCTGTCCTATCACCCACTCTCATTCTATTATTCATTAATGATCTACTAAGTCTAACTCAAAGCCCTACCCACTCCTACGCTGATGATTCTACCCTGCATTTTTCAACGTCGTTTATTAAACGTCTAACTCAACAGGAACTCAGTGATTCACGGAGAGATGCCACAGAGCGCCTAACTTCTGATCTTTCTATAATTTCTGAATGGGGCAAAGCAAACCTTGTTTTGTTCATTACCTCAAATACCCAATTTCTCCACCTATCTTCTTGACATAACCTTCCAGACAACTATCCCCTCTTCTTCAGTGACATTCAATTATCTCCCTAATCTACAATGAACATTCTTTGACTATCGTTTACGAAAAATCCAAATTAGAAATTTCATATCTCACCTCTTGCTTCTAAGAAGTTAGGTGTCCTGTGGCGGCATCCATTTTTTTCCCTCCCAGTTGCTTGCTCTGTACAGGGGCCTTATCTGCCCATGTATGTGGGGAGGATCCACTCGTACAGCTCTCCTAAACAGGGTAGAGACAAAAGCTTTTCATCTCATCAACTCCCCTTCTCTGACTGACTGTCTTCAATCTTTTAAATCACTGCCACACTGTTGTTTCTCTTGCTTTCTTCTACCGTTATTTCCATGCTAATTGCTCTTCTGAATTTGCTAATTGCATCCCTCCCCCCTTCTCCAGCTTCATTGCACAAGACTTCCTACTCATTCTCATCCCTATTCTGTCCATCTTACTAATGCAAGAGTTAATCAGTACTTTCATCCATTCCACTGGTAAACTCTGGAACTCTCTTCCAGTCTCTATTTTTCCATCTTCCAAAGACATGAATTTTTTCAAGAGAAGTGTCAAGTCTTTCGAACTAAATTGGCCCACCTCCTTTTCAATAATATCTTACTGTCTGCTTTATAGGGACTGGCAGCTAGCGGGCTTTTTGTTGCTTTTTATATTTGCCCTTGACCATTTTTTTTTATGTATAAAAAAAACAATAAAACAGCCTTTTTGTTGCTTTCTTTTGTTGTTCCCTTGATAAGTCCCTTTGATGGTGTTGGAGGGTAGTTACATGTTGATAAGTTATATCTCTATTTTGAAATGTTTGTGTTGATGCAGGGGAGCTGAAGGTGAGCCAGAGCAAGAGGACTTACCTTATCACCATGTCAACCTTCCAGATGGCCATGCTGCTCATGTTTGAGAAGGCAAGTACTCCTTTTAGTTAATGAGGCTGCCATTATTGATTCGTCATCAACAGTATTTCTGATTTTATCCTATTCTATGTGTGAGTATGGTAAGTATGGAGCTGGTGACTATAGGTTTCTCCTCTGTCCATATAACTGTACCTTTGACGCCTTATTCCCTCAGAAAATATCCCCCATGGGTGTGGCAGAGCTGCCATCTCTCCCTAGCCAAGCACTCCCTCCTTACTTTTTCAACCTTCCCCCTGTCCCTGGCACATCTTTCACTCATGTATTCCTTTACCCAGGAATTGCCTGAGGAATATGTAATTGTGGGGGGGGGGTAATTTTTCTCAACTCAGTAATATTTTTACTAACTCAGAAACAAGCATTGGGAGGGCAGCATGTTTGTGTTCTTAGGTCACTCGACTAAAGGCACTCTAGGCAAAAATAATAAATAAATAAATGAATACCATGCAACAGGCTTTTCAAGCAATGGACACTTCAATTCCCCATTTAGTCCACTAAATCGAGGGTCGAGTGTACTGTATTTGCCAGCGCATTAGACACGTTTTTTTTCCAAAAAAAGGAATGCAAAACTCACCTTACCTCAAAATGCGGCCATATTAGTGAATGAGAGGTCAGGCAGATAATGCAGAACAGCCGGTGGTGTATGGCTAAGGAAGTCTGGAGTGATCAGTGTTGAGCAGTAGTCCACTGAGCAGACATTTGTAATTGTGTCACTAATAATATCAACAGTAAAGCATAATACAGGTTCACAATCTCTTATCCGAAAACCTTGGGACCAGACACTTTTCGGATTTCAGAATTTTTCAGATTTCAGAATGGAAGATTTTTTGCGTAGATTTTAACGCTTTTTAGATAAAACATTACAAGGGGAACGGGTGGCTCAGTGGTAGAGTGCTCGGCTCGTGGCCACAAGGTCGCGAGTTTGCGCCTCAATCCCGGCAGTTACTCGGTGAAGGTGGCAGCGCTCTCTTGTCACCCTAGCGGGGCTACATGGCCTTAGGTGTCCTAGCTCGGGGATTCTTGAAGCCCCCGAATAAATAATAAAAAAAAGATAAAACATTAAATAAAGCTTTAAACATAAACTGGCTCAAACTCAGCTAAACACAAAAAAATATACTTACATGCAGTAAAAGCACAAAACAACTTAATTAGAGAATACGTCTAATTAATTGATTTAAAGTCTATTTTTTTTAGAGAGGCGAACATTCCATTCTATCATAAGGTCTCATGCTGAAAATTATGCCTGTGTTTACCTGATAAATGATGCCCCGCCGTCATTTGCCCCACTACCTGTTGTTTACACCTGCCCTGCCACCCCTTGCCCCACTACCTGTTGTTTACACCTGCCCCGCCGCCCCTTGCCCCACTACCTGTTGTTTACACCTGCCCCGCCGCCCCTTGCCCCACTACCTGTTGTTTACACCTGCCCCGCCATCCCTTGCCCCACTACCTGTTGTTGTCCTGCCCCTGATAACATATGGAAAAATGACCGTTGGGCGTTTCGGGTCAAGTTTGGCGCCAAACGCGAGCTTTGGTATGCAGACGACAGATAGTCTGGAAAAAATGTTCGGTTTTCGGAGCTTTTCGGTTTTCAGAATTTCAGATAAAAGATTGTGAACCTGTACTGTACTGAAAAAAAAGTTTGAGTTGTGTCGTGTACAATGTTCTGTGCCTGTCACGATGGAATTTGCCGCAACACAAATGTTTTGTGACTTGTGACAGTGACTATCAGTCAAAAAATCAAAATCCATATCTTACGTTTAACAGAATACATAAATGTTTTCAGTGATTAAACCAACAAGTTGTGTCATGTGATTTTACCAGAAATTAACTCATGCGTCGTTGCAATAAATGCAAAATAATATACAAATAAGCGTTTATTTTATTAATAATACCACACAGACCTTGCCAATCCGTGCTAGTGCATGTCATTAATCAGATCTAGTAATGGCTGTTGAGAAAGTCAATTTTTTGCAATGAAAAACACATTTATGGCGGCCATCTTGTTTTTTGTGTGTTTTATTGATATAATAATGGCAGCATTGTAATCTTGATGCCTGAAAACATATAAAAGGACCTCTCATTCGTGTTTATATCTCATATAGTTACGAAGATATGAGGAAAATAGATTTTTCCAGATTCGATGGCGACCATCATGGATTTAGCCTCCTAGCACAAATTGCTCAAGTATGACAAGATGTCATCCGGCAGTTTCTGAATATATATGCCCTTACCATCAATAATCAACATTAAAAAAAACTTTATACTCCAAAAAGAGGTCCCGTGGTACTTCTGCCGGACTATCTTCCTTTCATCACCCTTACAAGTGATCCTAACATTCCTGTGATGCATCACACACTACATATTTACTTATTGTTTCTCTTTCATAAACTTTTCATCATGTCCTGCAGGTGGACAGCCTCACCTGTCAGGAATTGCAGACCCACACACACCTCAATGATGAACAGTTTACCAAGTTCCTGCAGAGCTTGTTGGATAGCAAGCTTCTACTCACTGATGCTGAGGTAAGTCCTGCTCTACTTTACACTGCCGTGAGTCATCAGGGTGTTGAATATATGACATTTTAACAAGTGTGCATAATCAAGAAGGCTTAGGATTGAGTGTTTAGTAAGGTGTGGCAGTTCTGCAGCACTGCCCATTTGTTCCACTCATTTCTATCATGGTTTTTTCTTTCTTTATATCTTTACATCCCTTGACACATGAATTATTATGACTCAGTGTAGAATATGCTTATCATGAAGCCATATAACTTTTTACACATACAAATTTGGTCCAAGGGAAGGGTTATTTGGTAAAAAATACAGGGAAGAGTCCAATATTTTTTAGTAAATTGATGTAAAGGGCCTAACATGACTTGTTGATCAACAAAGGCATGCCCAGGCGTCCTACGACAACAAATCCGTCTTTATTTATCAACAAAGGGGGGGGGGGGGCGCGAACTGCGCATGGCGGAGGCAAAAGTTTACTAACAAAGACTTGTTATCAGCAAAATCATTCGCAGGCATCCTTCAACAACATGGCTGGAGATTTACAGGAAAGTTAACAGTGGCCCCTCATGTTTGGCGATTTAATTAGTCTTGCCTGTAAGGAATTACAGGCAAGAGTAAGACAATTATTAGTGTGATTCTGTAAGGAAGTCCGCAAGGCAAGGATTTTGGGAGAGGGAGAACAGATGAGAGAATCTAGGCCCTTAGCCGAAAATTGCGGTTGCATGTCAGGAAGAGCATCTGGGGCGTAAAACTCATGTCACAAATTAAAATGATGAGCGCATCATTCAGAGTCTCAATCTCTCACAGAATGAATCTCTCAATCATTCCGAGATACAATTGGATCACTCTGGTACAATTAGAAATGTATCATCAACCGTCTGGCCTCATAAGACATTATGAGAAAATCTGACATTAAACAGAAAGAAGATGATGATGTTAAAGTCAAAATTTACCTCCATGATAACATTTGCTATCCGACAAGGTGTGGATCCTGGTGTGGGTAGTCTGGATAAACAATTGACTAGATACCGTGTGCTGCAATCCTGCAAGTGTCCTACTAGTCACCAATGTGTTATTGGTACTCAGCTCTAAACCATACTTGGCTGGTGGGGTGGGTATGCATCTGCCCATCCCCTCCTCTGGATCCATCTCGACTGTTTGTTTACATACAGCCACCCATGAATATTTGGATTATTCCCGGTTTTGCAGTATTCGCTGGGGGGGATGTCCGGTATGTAACCCTTGCGATATTCAAAGATCCACTGTACACTACCCTCCCGAGTTTCACACTATGCGAGTTTCGTGATCCGCGAGTTTCGCCCTGAGTCCTAAATTCTTACCATCCCGACTTTCGCGCATTATCTCCCCAAGTTTCACGCTGCTTCGTACAATTTTTTTAATTACTTTTATTGTGTGTGTGTGCCTACAGCCGTTAGGCAGTGACCTCCAGGGGTGGGATAGTAGGCCCTGGAGGTTCCCTCGAGGGCTGTGATGGTTGGCCCTCGCCCGTGGTGGCGCAGGCAGGATTTTTATAGTGACGCTTGTGATTAGAGGTTCATGTCACCCCCTTGTGGCCTCCGACGCACTTGCAATCGTAGGTAGAGTTAATGGGCAGCATGTGGGTGTTCTTAGGCCACTCGATGGTGCAGAGAAAGATTTTATACCTTACGGTAAGATCAAGATCAAGTATCGCTAAAGAGGTAAATAGTTGTATGTACAGATGGAAGAATGGTGTTAGCAAGACGTGTGTGAAGTGTGAGACAGGAGTGGATGAAACTGTGGAGTACTTGATGCTGGAATGTGAACAGTATGAGTATGCTAGAACAAAGATGTTGGAGGTAGTGGTAGAAGTCGGAGTGGAAGAATGGCAAGAGATGAGATCGGAGTGTGGATAGGCAGATGGAGTACCTGCTGGGGTTGTGTGCTGAGTGGAGGAGTGACAGTCGTGTGGCTGAAAGTGTAAAAGAATTCTTGGGAGAATTCTTGGAGAGCACGCATGAGAGAATGAGAGGCAGGGGGCCCCTCAGTGAGGGGAGGCCCCGTATGAATGTGATGCAGAGAGAGGAATGAGGGGAAAATGAAACACCTAGTTTTGCTTCCCCCTTTTGCTTCTCTCCCAACAGAATACTACGTATGTGGGAGAACGCCGGATCAAAGGCTTCACCGACAGCATCAGCTGGGTGACTCCCAACTCAAGCTCAATCTCGTAGGTCCTCTCCTCTCCTCCTCTTCCTCCTCTCCTGTCCTCTAGTTTTGGCCGATCACCCCGGGAGGCGGGTCACACACCCCCGGCTAACACCCGGTACCCATTCACTGCTGGGTGGACAGGGGCTCGGGGCATTTTCAGGGTATTTTTGGGGGGAGAAAGTGAGTCTTATAAGCCGTAAAATACGTACACCTCGCACCGGACTAAATAAGCATTTTTACAGGGTTTTCAATACCCGAGTTTCGCGATCCTCAAGTTTAGCGCTATGCCTTCTGAAGAAAGAAAGCGCCAAACTCGGGAGGGTACTGTAGTATGAAGTACTTAAAGTGTGATTTTTCATTTGTTCAAGAAACTCAAATCATGAATTCAGGATTTCCTCAGCACTACTGCGATGACTGGTCTGTCTGAACAACTATATATGAAACTCTACTGACACTTCATGCTCAATAATGCAAATTTATTTAAGTGGTGCTATCTAATGGGTTCATATCTTTGTGATTCAAGCTTTTCTCTACTTGATCAACTACAGGACCCTCCCGAGTTTCACGCTATGCGAGTTTCGCGATCCGCGAGTTTCGCGCTGAGTCCTAAATTCTTACCCTCCCGACTTTCGCGCATTATCTCCCCGAGTTTCGCGCAGCTTCATAACACACACACACACACACACACACACGCACACGCACACGCACACGCACACGCACACACACACACACACACACACACACACACACAAAACGTGCATGAAGCAGCGCGAAAGTCGGGGATATAATGCGCGAAAGTCGGGATGGTAAGAATTTCGGACTCGGCGCAAAACTCGAGGATCGCGAAACTCGCATAGCGTGAAACTCGGGAGGGTACTGTAGTTTTTCGCTGTCTTTTGACTGCTTCAGCCGTGCCTCACCGTTCAATGTGGAAGATTAGCATGAGCACGGCTTCAGAGAAGGGAAGGCAAGCAAAACAGTTTTTCTTTTAATAATAATTGATTTTTTTTTTAATAGCTTCACTTTTGAACGAGGGGGAAGGGGAACTAGGAGCATGAACAACTATTCTGTAAACAAATGAGTTTCTCTGAAACATGTGACATAATGAAAAAAAATATATAGCTACCATACTTGAAATTAGTCGCCTCCGTGGTGCAGTGGCTAGCGTGCCTGGCTACGAATCTGCGGGCCCTGGTTCGATCCCGGGCCAGGGCAAGTCGGTGACCAGCCTACCCTGCTGTTCTTCCTTCCTTTCGGGGTTGATAAATGGGTACCTGGGGTAACCTGGGGAAGGTAACTGTGGTAACCCGGGAGTCACACTAGCCCTGTGTCCCGGGGTAACGGGTTCTCACCCACCACAGGCTCTAAGGGCTAATGCCACGGAGATGAGCCCCGAATGCCACGCGCAGCTTAGCGTATGCTCCCATCTTTACCTTACTATACTTGAAATTCCCTCAAAATGTATGATACAAGTGTGCGACTGATTGGAAAACTTTGTCGGCCCGTATCTCAAAACGAGGTTTATGAGGTTTCAAAAGTCAATAACTCAGCCAATTTTTGAAAATTTTTATGAAACAAAAGCTAGAAGCAAGATAAATAATTGTTCTTCAAGCAAATAAAATTTTGTTGTTCATATCTATGAGCTCAAATTTTTGGCTTAAAAAAAATATATATAAAACATTAACAAAAGAAAAATACAGTTATCTCTCCATTGTATTGAACAGCAACAATACATCTTTCATCCATACTAATTTGAAAACGAATGGGAAAAAAATAATTGAGAAATAGGATTTAGAAAATTTTGAGGGGGGGAGGGGCATAATAGAAGGGGTTTGGGGCATAATATTGATGTATGTAATGCCACTAATTCATGTTAGAAACTTCACAGAGATTCAAGGGAAAACTAATGTCTTTATGGCATAGTCACTATTTGTCGGACGCTCCCCTTTTAAAGACCTTGCCAAATAAAAAAGTTCTAGTTTTCTGAATGTAACTCAAGGTAAAGTGTGACAATAGTTCATGCAGGGCACTTTAGGAGTGAGGTGGAGGATTTGGATCTGAATATTTTTTTAATGGTAGCAGTGCAATAATGTGCAACATATTCATGATAGTGTGGGTATATGTTTAAAATTTGTTTTCTTACATTACCTGTTTACTACCTTCAGATTACAATGCAGTGAATGCTAGACACAACTTTGACTTATAAGTTGGTAGGGTTTGTTTGTGATGAATAACTGTCCATCAATAAAAGTCCATTCCCTTTCAGGAAACAGATGTTTGTATAATAGAGAGGATGGCAGTTGTCCATTTATATCAGTAGGATTGGTATAAGATATTCAGTCTTTTGATTTAGGAATTTTTTCAATGCCAATTACCTTCCTAAACCGAAGGGCTTTACTGTACGGTTTATTTTAGCTCCATACACTGAAACTCAGATGAATGGGTATTTATTACTTTTATTGCCGTTTCTTTACCATACCCAGTGGATGTGTGGCATCATATAGTGTATGCCTGTATGTTTTATTTTTTGTGCAATTTTTTTTTTTTACTCAGGTATGTGAGGTGAGGTTAGGGTTAGGTTAGTTTTGGTTAAGTTAGGTTCTATTCACTTATTTTTCATTTATTCACTTTTTAAGGTTAGGTAAGGTTCTATTCACCTATTTTCTTGATTTATGCACTTTTTTACCCACATTTCTCCTGATCTCTTAGCCCTTCCACTATTGGGGGGTCAAGATTGTCATTGTCATATTATGGTTATTATTCATTTGCACAACAAATGAGGCATCAAAACACTCAAATGAACTAAAAGATCTATCAAATGGAAAGAAAAACAAAAGAAGGAAGCTGCAATACAGTAAACTCTCTCTAATTTGAACTAAGGATATTTCAAGCTGTTGCAGGTCAGTTCGAATTTTTCAACAACTTTCCATAATTTGTACAGAAGTTCAAATAATCCGGGTCTTACTAGTGCGAGTCCGACCTCTCCCATGCGGGCCGCTGCTGCTTCAGTCTTTCGCGCGCTTTCCTTCTGGCAATATCTCCCTGCAGAGTGCTCGTTCATACAACTAAATGTTCTTTTGTTGCCTCTCTAGCCTTGAAGTTGATTATTTTGTGGATTATTACTATCAGTGACGCCTGAGTGCTCAGTGTACAGTAGTACTGCATTTCAAGACTTCAGTAGCAGCCATGTTTTGGTGAGTTCAAGTACTACAATCTGTGCAGTTTTGGCATGTTTGAGCGAGTTTTTATTGTGTAGAGGGGCTAGAGGTAACCATCGGACAATTAGGACTTTCGGCTAATACGATCCAGGTCTCCCCACAATTAGTTCGAATAAGAGAGGGTTTACTGTAGAGGTAATATTTACCCATAAATGTTTAGTATCAGATTTTTCTAGAGTTCAGTGCAGTTCGATTAGAAACATTAATACAGGGAGGTCCCGAAGATACGAGCAGTTAGGTTCCACCTGTCATACTCGTAAAGCGAAATCTCGTATAACGAAACACATAACTAATGGTAAAATATAGGTTTGGTTCCAGGACCCCATCAATTAAAAAAAAAAAAAAAAGACAAAAAAAAAAAGACGTGTTTTTCAAGCTAAAATAAACTATAGCAAACACAACAAACACACAGCGTCTAAATTACCCACACTGTACTACCTATTCTGTAGAAAAAGCATTCTGAATGAGAAAATAGCACATAAAATAATATAACTACACATTAATTAAACATAAAACATGCATAACAAGCAAAAAAGACGTTGTAATGTAGGGGACGCCGCGTGATACAAGAGAAGGTAGTGTAGCGGTCCCAAGGTTAGGGATGCACACCTGCTAATTACCCCTGTCAGGCTGCGCTATATGCTTAATTACCCTTCAGGTCACGCCTTGCTAGGGGTGACCTGACTGCGGTCCCAAGGTTGGGGCCGCACACCTGCTAATTACCCCTAAATGTCAGGCTGCGCCATATGCTTAATTACCCTTCAGGTCACGGCTTGCTAGGGGTGACCTCACTGGGGTCAATCAAATCCCCCTTTGTCCAGCCCGGGAGTGGTAGGGCACCCATGTTGAACTTGATAATTTTACTCACCCCAGTCTGAATGTCGTATCATTGGATTTTCGATCTCGTATATTGATAATAGACCCTAATTTACACATCTCGTTTCATCGGATTCTCGTATACCGAATGCTCGTATAACGGGACCTCCCTGTACAGTAAACCCTCGCTAATTCGAACTACAGTAAAAGCCTTATAACTCGGCACGATAGGGGCTCTGGCCCTTGCCGAGTTATGCAATGCCCTTCTCTGATATGGTTTATAAAAAAAAAAAAAGGTACATTAAAAGCATAAAAACTACACTTACCAGTGAACGGTAAGTGAGTGTAAGCGAAGAGATGCAGTTATAACATCAATATGCCGAGATACATTATTTTTTGCCTACTTTCTGTTTACATGTTCACACAAGAGGTTGTGAGGGCATGATATGCCGAGTGAAAACCATGAGATGCAGTTTAGGGGAGGCGGTAATAGAGTGGTTAGCGTCACCGAGTGGCGTTCTCGAAGACCCGAGTTCGATCCCGAGTGAGACCCATAAATCCAATTGAAATCTTTCTGCACCGTCGAGTGGCCTAAGAACACCCACATGCCCTGCCCATTAACTCCACCTTCGACTGTGAGTGCATGGGAGGACACAGGGGGCGGCATGAGCCTCTAATCACAGGCGTCAGTCCAGGGCCGGATTAAGGGGGGGGCTACCGGGGCTCTAGCCCCAGGGCCCCCACCATATGTATATTAGCTTTAAGCAGTAATATTAAAAACATTGGCAATTTACAAAACGAAAACATATTTGCCTGTCTCTGTTTCATCCTTTATCTCTGAATACCAGTCTATGCATTAATAGTTCTTTGCCAAACATAGGCCTCAAAAGACCCACAAAAGTGCTTAATTTTTGTGCGAATATAGGGCCCCCACAAAAGCTGAGCCCCAGGGCCCCCACAGATCTTGATCCGGCCCTGGGCGTCACTATAACAATCCTGCCTGCGCCACCCTGGGCGAGAGCAAAAAAAAAAAAAAAAAAAAAAAAAAAAACTTTGTCTTTGCCATGCCGAGTTATATCAAATTCCGAGTTATACAGTGCCGAGTTATAAGGCTTTTACTGTACCGTATTTTACGGCTTATAAGACGCACTTTTTTCCCTAAAAAATACCCTGTAAAATACTCATGCGTCTTCCAAGATTAATGTTGTAGGAGGTTAGCTTAGGTAGCTATTCAATTCAGCCTCTATATGATGTAACCTCAGTACATATCTGTTAAGAAATTTTAGAATACCATAAGACATTCAAATCAACTACCAATCTGTCCTACCGGCAGATTGGCGCCAATAGCCATTCCGTGTATAAGGAACTTTGTTTGTTACATTAGATGAAAGTTTGTATACTTATGTACATGCAGCCATCACAAATACTACACGCATACAGGAAAATTCAAACAATACGTGGTGAGGCACAGGAGGCAGGTAACGTAGTGAGGCACGGAAGGACGTGAGAGGTGTTTGTTTACACTCAGGAAGACAAAGCCAGACTCAGCTGATCGGCACGCCAAGCAGGCACGCAGCTGCACACCGCTGCGGTCGGTTTTATTTTTCACTCCCGCCGTCCGACCTGCGTGTACATGCTCAGCCAGTCAACATGACAATTTAATTATACTATCGCATACAAGCTAGAAAATAAAAATGGCTGATGGGCAGTGCTGAATGAAGATAATGAATAGTGAGTGTGTTCTTGTGTGAAAAAGACTGTATATCAGACAACAGTTTTGGTGGTCTGTTTTTTTCTTTTTTTCTTAGAAATTTCTTTCCAAAATCAGGGTGCGTCTTCCAAGATGCAGCGTCTTATAAGCCGTAAAATACGGTAATTGTGGGGAGACTTGGGTCGAATTAGCCGAAAATCCTAATCATCCTATGGTTATCTCTAGCCCCTCCATACATTAAAAACTCACTAAAACATGCCAAAACAGCACAGATTGTAGTACTTGAACTCACCAAAACATGACCGATTCTGAAGTCTTGAAATGCAGTTCTACTGTACACTGAGCACTCAGGCGTCACTGATAGTAATAATCCACAAAATAATCAACTTCAAGGCTAGAGAGGCAACAAAAGAACACGTGGTTGTATGAGCGAGCACTCTGCGGGGAGATGTTGCCAGGAGGAAAGTGTGCGAATGACTGAGGCAGCCGCGGCCCACATGGGAGAGGTTGGACTCGCACTAGTAAGGCCCGGACAATACGAACTTCAGTACAGATTATGGAAAGTTGTTTAAAAGTTCGAACTGGGCCTGAAACAGGTCGAATTATCCGAAGTTCTAATTGAACAAGTTCAAATTAGAGAGGGTTTACTGTACAGCATCCAAGGTGTAGAATAACTCCAAGGTTTACTCTAGGAAAAGTAGCATGTTTCAGGCCGGGAGATACAGTAACCCTCTGAACCACCCCTGTGTTGCCATAGAGCTGTCACCTATTTTTGTTTATCATATTTCCTGGCAACAAAATTTTGTGACTCAGGTAGAACCATTGGTATTTTTGCAACCCTGAGGTGAGTGAGTGAAGATGCCAATAAGGCATAGTAAGCAGTGAACGTATGTGGTATGTGCTATCCATAGCTTTTAGCCATTTGCGTAAGCCCTAAAAACCCCTGCAAGATCTACATAGCATGAGATCTTGTTTTTATGTTTATGGTGGGAGATTTTGAAGTAGAAGCCACTTGCTGCAGAATCTGGATGAAGAGGCAGTGGTGCGGCTCAACACAGAGTACACCAACAAACGGACCAAATTCAAGATCAGTGTGGCACCACAGAAGGAACAGCAACATGAGACTGAACAGACGCATTCAGCAGTGGAGGAGGACCGCAAGCTGTACCTACAGGCAGCCATAGTGAGGATAATGAAGGCTCGTAAACTACTCAAGCACACTATGCTGATACAGGAGGTAAGTGAAAAATTATTTACCGAGAAATTCTATTCTGCACTGAAGGCTGTTCCTTGGAACTCCCTCAAGGGGTTGGCCACGGCAGAAGAGTTTCCATTTGCACATGCCCATGCACTTCATTCCCACATCTTCAAATCCTCTCAATCTTACATCCCCTCTCTAACTCACCAATGGTGAATGAGTCAGAGATTTTTTTTTTTTTTTTTTTTTTCGAAATTGTTATGCTATGGCCACCCCTTATTAGATCTGTGTCTAATCTGCAATTTTCACCTGTCTTACCATCTAAAAGGGGGTTGTCCTTTACCACTTCTGGCATTGCTCTTGATTATTTTTTTTGTCATTTCACTTCCATCCATCTTCTCCAGGGCAGGGATGCTCGAAAATCCCTCGTAAGGGACAACTTACGAGTGTATGGCTACAATAACCTTACGAGGGTGGGCTGAGGGAGATGCTCGTACCGAGCCGTCACTCCCGTACGGTTATCGGTGGCCTCTGGGTGGGGAATATAGGGATATTCTAGGGATATGTGTGGGAAAATTCTGCTAACCAATCACAGAGCAGCGCCTCGCATGACGCGGCTTTATCTAGCCAATCATCATGCTCTCAGCTGTCAGGGAGCCCGATAAATAAATTTAAAGAGACTTCAAATGCCGCTGTTGTGCTAAAATCAGCCTCTTTCGGAAATCGTCCCGCGGACGCTTATTTAACCTAAATAACTCTACAAAACTTAACACAAACCTATCATAAACCTTACCTAACCTAAACCAGACCTAAACATAACTTAACCTAAACCTAAAAACTATGTTTGCCGGTGTTGAGCTAAGATCGGCTGATTTCCGAAATAGGGCCGATTTTAGCTCACTATCGCCAGAATGTTACGATAATACATAGCTGCCATATTAGCCTTTCAGTGTAATATTCTCCCACTGATTACTACAGAGACGTACCCAGGGTATACCTTGATGCGCTGATCATAGGTTCGAGTCTCGCGTGCCCGAAATTAGTATCTATAGACCACTGCTGGCCCGCGCTGTACGTATGCCGTATCCGTGGCCCTGGCGGGACTCTGTTATAGTGGACGAGAACTGCGCGTTCGCTCTTTAGGTCAGACAAGACACACGGGGGGGGCTAACACCTCACTGTGACACACGTGACACTTGTGTGCAAGGATAGTATAACTTTATAATATCCTTGCTTGTGTGTATACGTGCGTGTGTACTAGTACGTCAGACATTTGATACCACCACCACCACCGGATCATTATAGCGGCCAAACTTGTATGATGAACTATACGTTTTGATTCAAGAAGTCGACCGATATATATATATTTAATATATAGGTTTGCCCTGATATGAATTTATTACAAGTACAGGAGAACCTCGTTTATCCGGCACCCTCGGGGGGGGAGCGCATGCCGGATAACTCATTTTGCCGTTGTTTTGAGAGTTACTCTTATGGAATCCCCCAAAATCCCTTTTTTTTTTTTTTTTTCTCCCATCACAAGGAACTGGCCAAGGGCACAACAAAAATGGGTAACACAAAGGCCGCTTAGTTGCCAGTCCCTATAAAGAAGACAGTCAGAGAATAAAATAAAAAAGTGGGGTGAGCCAATTTAGTTCGGGAGGTGTCTTGTTACTCTTCTTTTGAAAAGATGTAAGTCATAGGAAAGTGGAAAAACAGAAACAGGAAGAGAGTTCCAGAGTTTATCAGTGGGGGAAAAAAAAAAAAAAAAAAAAGCCTGGGTCGATTAGTGCCGTTGTTTTGAGGCTGCCGTTGTTTTAAATGCCGGTTAAACGAGGTTCTCCTACTATAGGTATTGTATGTTAAATATTATATATATGGAGTCAATGAAGCAATAAACACATCACATTTCAAACAGGCAAGCATGAAATGGCTCTATAATACACAATAAACATAAAGTATAGTGATACAACTTGTAATTTATTGTTTGTTGATCTCTAGCCGCTTCAAATTTCACTCCCTTAGGGAGTTAAGGGTGCTCCCGACCACCCTTAGCCTCGCGGTCCCGTAGCAAGTGAGAAAACGGTTTGAGCATCTCCCTTAGAGGCGCTACGAGGTAAAAGTCCCTTAGGGTAATACTTACGGGCCCGTAACTCTTTCGAGCATCTCTGCCCAGGTGTCGAAACCATCTCAGAGAGCTATGCTCCACCATTCCTGCTTCAGGCAGTGCAGGTGGGTCATGAGTGTTGTGTGGCGGCAGCTCGCAGGCGGGTGAGGGAGACAAGCGGGATGTTTCTCTTATCCATGGGTGCGGGGATGAGTAAGTGGTAATGACCCATGGTGGGGGCACGGAGGGCGTCGCCTAGCGAGGTATCCCAGGTGAAGCGACAGACCCGAGATATCAGACGTTTTACAGTGGAAACCGGCAGCGGGAGGGGGTGATGTTTACATCTGACGGCCATCTTGGCAGCAGCAACCGCCAGCTTTGGCGTCTCGCCAAAAGTTAATTTGAAGCGCCAAATTCAGATTCTGGTACCATATCCAACCTATCACCAATACTGTTTCGCCAAGCTGAAACTCGCCAAACGCGAGGGACCACTGTAATACTTTGTGGGCTTCATTAACGATTCCTTCGCACTTCTAAACGTGCAGGAAGGCTGTCTGCAAGCGACATGAGATGCTGTGGGGCGAAACTTCTCCAAAGGTGGTAAAGTGCCGCTAGGAGCTTGGGCACCGTTGAACAGTCGTGGCTGCGCAACTCCTGTTTTATGATCGCCCACAAATTCTCTATGGGGTTCAAGTCAGGGGAATTTGCAGGGCAGTCTTCAAAGAATGGCACAAAGCAGTCTTTGAACCACAGTTTCACTGTTTTAGCAGTGTGGCACGGTGCACCGTCCTGGATGAAGGTGATAGCGTGACAAGTCTCAAAAGACCCCGGTAGATGGTCACACAGAAGCTCCAGGTAGTTCCCTTGATTCATTGTGGTGTTTTTGGACAACACTACAAGACTTCCCAAACCATGGCAAGAGAAACAGCCCCACACCATCAATGAATCAGGGAACCTGACGGCTAGTGAAGTGTACCTTGACTGCTTGCTGTCACTGAAAATTTTGCCTGGTCGCTCCACAGCACAGCACACCACTGGTCAAGGGTCCAGGCGTTCTGTTTGTCACAAAAATCAAGCCTCTTTTCTTACTGGGCGATAGAAACCACATACCTGAGTCGCGCTGCATAACTGTGGTAGTGGTCATCGTGGATGCGGCACAATAATGTCCTCACAGACAGTTACTCAGCAGTTTTGGGTTGTTTTGGGTTTTTCTGGCTGATACTCAAATATTGCATTCAAGTTCACAGTGTACCAGTCTCAGGATTTGCAAGGAAGTTTTACGGGTCTTTACTGGTGTTTTTTTCTTTGAGTATTTTGTTGTCGCCAATTTATGTCATACGCTTCACGTATCTTTCAGTTTGGTGGACACCGACACTCGTCTGCTCTGAGATAGCCCGCAGACTTGTGGAGAGATGTGATGGCTGTGATGTCATCCCTTGACAAAGTGTTGTAACAAATAATTGTCCAGTAAAGCAGCTGAAAAACAAAGTAATTGCAAGCCAAGCTGAGGGGTGATAGGGGAGGACATCAGCTGTACGCTTATCCTTTGACAGCTATGGAAGGGAGAGAGTCATTGTTTCCTGCCTCATCACGTCTCCCAACACACAAGCTGAGTTACCAGATGTGTAATAAATTGGATTTAGCTCAAAGTACCAGTCAGAATAAGAGCGCTCATTTATGAAATTCAAACGCTCAGTGAGGTCCTGGCGACAATTACAATGATGAGCATTGTATGTTGTGTTAATACTGAAGCAGAAAATGGACATATGCAAATGTCTGGAAAAGGATGAGAACATACATCATTCTTCTATTTTACTTTAGTTACTACTGAAAATAAATCTTTATAAGAGCTGGAAATTCAATCAGCTGGAAAACCCAGCTATCTGGAAAGCTGGGTTCATACTGTACAAATTGTGTTTGATACTTTTTTGTGAGCTAAGTGTTGTGTGTTTGTGCCACACCACATATTTTGAGGAAAAAAAAAAAAAAAAAAAAAAAAAAAAAAATATATATATTATATATATATATATATATATATATATATATATATATATATAATATATATATATATATATATATATATATATATATATATATATATATATATATATATATATATATATATATATATACAGTCAACCCTCGATTTAACGGACTAAAAGGGGGGAGAAGTGGTCTGTTAAAGCCGATTGTCCGTTACTGCGAGGGTATTTTCCTAAGGGTGTGAAAATATAGGAAAAACACAAGAAAAATTGTGAAATAAATGAGAAATAATCACAAACACAACCAGACCGTGTAGCTATGTTGGGAGGTAAACAGTGACTGGCACTACATGCTGGATTTGGCACGCTCCTACATCCTGTGAAATAAATAACAAATAATTACAAACATAACCAGACTGTGTAGCTATGTTGGGAGGTAAACAGTGACTGGCGCTAGCTACATCAGGGATTGGCATCAGCTAGCTACATCAGGGATTGGCATCAGCTAGCTACATCAGGGATTGGCATCAGCTAGCTACATCAGGGATTGGCATCAGCTAGCTACATCAGGGATTGGCATCAGCTAGCTACATCAGGGATCAGGGAAATAAAATGAGAAAATAATAAATTATGTTGAGTTGAGACAATTATTAGAGCTATATATAGGATATATATACACAGTACCCTCCCGAGTTTCGCGCTGCCTCGTACTTTTTTTTTTGTGTGTGTGTGTGTGTGTGTGTGTGTGTGTGTGTGTGTGTGTGTGTGTGTGTGTGTGTGTGTGTGTGTGTGTGCGCGCCTATAGCGCTGTTAGGGAGTGACCTCCAGGGGTGGGATGGTAGACCCTGTACTCGAGGGCTGTGATGGTTGGCCCTCACCCGTGGTGGCGCAGCCAGGATTTTTATAAGAGTTAATGGGTAGCATTAGTAGAAGCGGAATTGTATTAGCATTCCATTGATATATTTAGTTTTCTGATAAATGAATTAGCACCATGCATAAATTAGCGTTAACTAAATACCGTATTTTACGGCTTATAAGACGCACTTTTTTCCCTAAAAAATACCCTGAAAAACACTCCTGCGTCTTCCAAGACAAATGTTGTAGGGGGTTAGCTTAGGTAGCTATTCAATTTAGCCTCTTATATGATGTAACCTCAGTACTTACCTGTTAAGAGTATTTAGAATACCATAAGACATTCAAATCAACTACCAATCTGTCCACCATGTGATGTTTACACGATACTGGCGGGAGCCTTTCCGCTCCGGCAGATTGGCGCCAATAGCCATTCCGTGTATAAGGAACTTTGTTTGTTACATTAGATGAAAATTTGTATACATATGTACATGCAGCCACCACAAATACTACACGCATACAGGAAAATTCAAACAATACATGGTGAGGCACAGGAGGCAGGCAACGTAGTGAGGCACGGGAGGGCGTGAGAGGTGTTTGTTTACACTCGGGACTACAAAGCCAGACTCAGCTGATCGCCACATCAGGCAGGCACACAGCTGCGCACCGCTGCGGTCGGGTTTGTTTTCACTCCCGCCGTCCGATCTGCGTGCACATGTTCAGCCAGCCAACATGACGATTTACTTATACTATCGCATACAAGCTAGAAAATAAATATGGCTGATGGGCAGTGCTAAATGAAGATAATGAATAGTGAGTGTGGTCTTGTGTGAAAATGAATGTATATCGGACAAGTCTTTTTTTTCTTTTCTTAGAAATTTTGTTCCAAAATCAGGGTGCATCTTCCAAGATGCAGCGTCTTACAAGCTGTAAAATATGGTATATACCATCATTAATCGGGGTATAAGCAAGTGTGCCGCCCACAGTACTCACTGTGTGAGCGAGGCTCTTCAATTTCATTCCCTTCTTGCTGGAGACACCCTTGCGTGATGGAGGTGACATCTTGAAATACAGTACTGTATGATGTAATCCCAAAACACATAAAATAGGTGGCAAAATAAAGCATAGGTCGGGTACCAGCGCGTAGGCTGACACTTAAGTCGTGTTTTTGTCGTCCAAGCACTGTCTTGGATACGAAGACCGTTTTTTGTCGCAATTGAAAAAGGATTGGTTTCTGCGACAAAAACACAACAACCTTGGTAGGAGCCGAAATAATAATCAATGCAAAACATTGCAAACAATATCACAAAGTAGTATAACACACATTTCAGCAAGTGTTATTGGATTGGGATTCGTAATCCAAGACGGTGCTTGGACGACAAAAACACGACTTTCTGCGCCTGAGGATATGCCGAGTGTAAGCAAAGAGATGCAGTTATAACTCGGCAATATGCCGAGATACATCATTTTTTGCCGACTGTCTTTGCCTTGCCGAGTTATATCATATTCCGAGTTATACAATGCCGAGTTATAAGGGTTTTAGTGTATATTCTAATGTTGCTTTTATAAGAATGAACTTTTAACTGTTTGGTAAAGTTAAATCTGTTTTTATGTGATGACATCTTGCAGAATGTAATCTCACCACTTACCATTCATTAATAGTGAAACATACTATTCAAAATTCACAATCAGTAGAAAGCCATTTACATACTACCATGTCAGTTTTTTTTCAGTTGATCTAGTTGCAGTTTTATATAGTGCTCAATCTTTGGTAGTTTTAATTTTTAACCCTACATATCAAAAATCATTCCATATGACCTCATCCCACATCTTTTTCAGTCTCCCTCCGAGAGCTCTACCTTCAGTGCTCATCAGACTTGATACCCTCCACTCACCCATTTATCACAACCTGGTTTTTTCTACGTTGTCCAATCCATTTCAGCTTGTCTCTGCAACATTGAAGCATGCAAGTCCCATCCTCTCTCAATTCATGATTTGTAATTCTAATTCCTCAGGCCTGATGCTCAAAGATGTATTATCCTTCCATCTACATGTTGGACCCTACTGACATCCCCTGCTTTCATTACTCATACATTTCCTCAAAAGCATATCACTCCTAACACAGGATGGAAAAAGAAAAATTTGAACATAGATTTTGAGACAGGACCACACTATTATAGCCCAGGCCCTGTATGCTATTACTAGGTAAATACATGGTGATTACGGGTATCTTTAGTACAGTGATGAGTGAATAATCACATAATATTTCAGCTAATCCAACTTTCTCTCCCAACCAGGTGATCAGTCAGTCACGGGCAAGGTTTGCGCCACAAATACCCATGATCAAGAAGTGTATAGAGCTGCTCATCGACAAGCAATATTTGGAACGCACCCCAAACTCCACTGATGAGTACAGCTACGTCGCCTAAATCATAAGTTACCTAGTTGTTTAAAACCTAATTGTGGCCAAGCCAAGCCTGTGCTACGTGCTTCTAATAAGAAGTGCTGTTTTTTTCTATACAAACGTATAATTAAGGTATACCCGAATACCTTGAACAGTAGGCATTCACAGGTGACATCATGGCTGCACGCTGTTGTGAGGTTTGTACAGTATGTTGCCAGTTTGAAAATTAATTTTGTACATTGAATTAGGTGTTGGCCTTTATTTGTCTCACATACAGGTGTGTGTACATATGTGGAGCTCCAGCATTCTGGCCAGAAGTGTAAATAGCCTTCATAGGCATACAATGGTGTAGTTGGTGTGGGTTGTCTGTTTCTGCTTGTCCTGAAGGCTGGGCTCTCCTCCACCCTCTCCCCCTCCATGAGCTGGGTACCTCCACCTCACAGTATCACAGGCTGCTTACTGATGCTGAGACACCCAAATGCCTTGGCTTTTATCCAGGTCTGGGTGAAATATTGTATAATGGTTAAAGTCTTTCATTATTAAGTCAAACATTTGGAAATTTTCAAAACCATATTCAAAAGTAACATGTTAATGTTTATTTTCATTCTGTGCCTTTTTTCCTTTCACTATTTATCTGACAGGCACTATATTTAATGGTGTCCTGCTATGTGGGATTGCCAGTTTGAATCTCTTTTTATGTTTTGTGACTTCATGGTGAACTCTAGCCCCTTCCTGCCCAGTGTTGGACTGCTTCTTGACTGATCCATTTGCTGGTCACATCACTCTGTGTGAGAAAAATGGAAAGAGTTAATATATCTTATTAATTAACAGCTTAAATGCAGTGTTGTCTGTATCACATGGCTATATTAAAGATTAAGTTTTGTTGACAGTTATCTCTATCATTTATGATAAGCAACACCCCCCTAGAATTTCTAATGGATACTGAAACTTTAGATCATATACATAATGTCTGTTTCAGACAAATATATCATTAGTGCTGGTATAGGATCACCAAAGTAAAGATGTGCTCTATTAAAAAATTAACAACAGTGTACTCTATACTGTATATCCCGAATAATTAGGCAAAAAATTGGTTCACAAAAAGGAGGGATAAAAAAGGGCGAAGGTATTTTACACAGTTCACTTTACAAGTGTAGAGGTTCAGCTAATGTGCTTTCACCATTTTTCAGAACCGAAGCTTTACTAAAGACTAATTCCATACAATTGATGAGAAGAGGTGACCTCTACTTCCAGTAATCTCATTAAAATTATTTTTTGCTTGTAGCACCTGTAGGCAGTATAACCTCCAGAGCTCAGATGGTAAGCGACTGGAGGTTCACTTGAAGGCTGTGATGGGTTGCCCTCGCCCATGGTGGCACAGGCAGGGTTTTTATTGTGGTGCCCGTGATTACAGGTTCATGCCGCCCCCGTGTCCTCTGATGCACTCGCTGTCGAAGGTAGAGTTAATATGGGCAGCATGTGGATGATTTTTGGCCACTCGACGATTGCAGAAAGGTTTTGGCACCCTTCGGGGATCGAACTCTGCACGCCGAGCACGCCACTTGCAGGTGCTAACCACTACCACCGCCTCCCCAAAGCCATGTTTAGCCATGTTTTTGCAGATGAAATTCTTTATGATGTCAAAATCAGAGAGCTGTATCATAAGCTGCAGCCCACTTGGACAGGTCACTTTGAAGCAGCTTCAATCTAGTGTTGCCATTCATAAATAGCAGGAAACTGAAACCTCAAATTTGCCAGTGGTCGCTGGCAGTTTTAAGGGGAGGAGACGGTAAAAAAAAATTATTTTCTAGTCAGACTTCAAAATTGGGTTAATAACAGTTTAATTACCCTTGAAATGATCCCAGTTTTCTGTGAAAACGGCATGTTGCTAGCTTAATTCCTTCTATAATAAAATTGACTTTGTTTACGTTCATTTAAAGATCTTTAAATGCCCTGACGGGTGGTGTGCCACGTGTTTCGTCGATGTTCATGATTTTGAAGCATTTTGAAGCGTTTTTTTCATTTTTTGGGGGTTTTGTTAGTATATCAAAGATCACCATATGGCAACACCCAGTAGGAGGGAGGGAGGATGCCTGAAACACTGAGTGATGACCTTGAGCTGAGGTTTGATGAGCTGAAGGCTGAACTTTTTATCCAAGATTTCTCCACTTCCTTAGCAGACTAGCAGTTATGGGGAGTCATATATCACCATCATGTGTCACACCTGCGATGACCGCGAGACAACAACGATAAAACCTGGACTGTTTGTATGTATGTGTGTGTGTGTCTGTGTGTGTGTGTGTGTGTGTGTGTGTGTGTTTGTATGTGTGTGTGTGTGTGTACGTGTACGTGTGTGTGTGTGTGTGTGTGTGTGTGTGTGTGTGTGTGGCTGTGTAAGTGTGTGTGTGTCTGTCAGCAGTGGCGTACCCAGGAAATTGAAAAGGGGGGGTGGGGCAAAATATATATATATATATATATTATATATATATATATATATATATATATATATATATATATATATATATATATATATATATATATATATATATATATATATATATATATATATATATATATATATATATATATATATATATATATATATTATTATTTATAATAAATATATTTTATTATTATTTATTTTTTGCAAAGGGGTGGGGCATGGCCGCATGCCCCTCCCCCGTACGCCACTGTCTGTGAGTGCTGTGTTTGTATGCTGGACTAAGCATTCAAGAGTCAAAAAGAACAACACCATCAAGGAAGAAAAGTAAGGGTCCACAAGAAGAGGCCTACAAGCACCATGATACACACTTCAACAGAAAACGGCTCATATCTCAAAACCAAAGTTATTGACATTTGGAGTGGTATTTCTCCGTTGTTTTACAAGTGACTGTAAACATAAAGGTATCTTTGGAAAGTGGAAAGGAGTAAGATTTTAGTCATCGTGAGACATTTAAAAAAGACATAAGCATGACCCAGTTGATTTTTTTGGGGGGGATAAACAACTAATCTTTGTCACCAATATTTCTTTTTCTTTTTTTATATATGGAATGCGATAACTAAAATCTGCCACGATAGAAAAAGAAAGCTACACGTATCCATCATATCCAGACCTATTTTCAAACAAACAGGCTAAAAATAGATGAGATTTATGAAGAATGCCAGTGTTATCTACAGGGAGGTCCCGAAGATACGAGCAATTAGGTTCCGCCTGGCATACTCGTAAAGCGAAATCTCGTATAGCGAAACACATAACTAATGGTAAAATATAGGTTTGGGTCCAGGACCCCATCAATTAAAAAAAAAAAAAAAAAAAAAAAAGACATGTTTTTCAAGCTAAAATAAACTATAGCAAACACAACAAGGAAGGACTATTGGTTTGATAACTGGTCTGTATTCTGGGACTGAGAGTGCTGTGAAGTGTGGGGCAGGTGTATCCAGCTTCTTTCCTGTGAATACAGGAGTGAGGCAAGGGTGCGTCCTTGCCCCATCACTTTTCAACGCTTGTATGGACTGGGTATTGGACAAGGTTGTAGCTCAAAGTGATTGTGGAGCATCCGTCGGCAACACCAAGATCACTGATCTTGTTTTTGCCGATGATGCAGTAATCTTTGCTGAGTCGCTGGAAGTCCTGGTGATGGCTCTCGAGGTGCTGCACGAGGAGGCAAAGCCTTTGGGACTTGAGGTCTCCTGGCTCAAGACCAAGGTCCAGGTGTTTGGAGACTTACTAGATGAAGCAGTACAGTCTGTTCATGCATGTGGCGAGGACATTGAGATCTTGGAAAGTTTTACATACCTTGGTAGCGCAGTCCATAATGACGGCGGGTCACGTCAAGAAGCCTTACGGCGGATTGGCATAGCCCACGGTGTTATGGACTCGCTCAGCGGGAGTATTTGGCGTTGTCGGTACCTGTGCAGGAGGACAAAGATCCGGATCTTCAAGTCGCTTGTGATCCCTGTCTTACTCTATGGTTGTGAGACATGGACACTAAATAGTGACTTGAAGAGACGAATCAATGCCTTTGGTAATAAGTGTCTTCGCAGAATCATGGGGTATCGCTGGGATGATTACGTGTCAAATCAGCGATTGCACCATGAGACTGAATCGAGGCCTATTACCTGCATAGTCCGTCAGCGCCAACTTCGGCTATATGGACATGTGGCACGCTACCCTGAAACCGATCCTTCCCATCGGGTTGTATCTGTAAGAGACAATCCGGCATGGAGGAGGCCAAGGGGGCGCCCACAAGGCTCGTGGCTGGGGCAAGTTGATGTTTCTTGTCGAGAGCTGCTTGGTATGGGAAAGGAGCCTGCATGGGAACTCGCGCGTGATGACCCCCGGGAGTGGCGTCGTAGGGTGGGCGAGGCGACGCGCCCCCCGGCGTATGCCCCCAATGATTGAAACACAACAAACACACAGCGTCTATATTATCCACACTGTACTACCTATTCTGTAGAAAAAGCATTCTTAAAGAGAAAATAGCACACAAAATAACATAACTGCACATTATTTAAACATAAAACATGCATAACAAGCAAAAAAGACGTTGTAATGTAGGGGACGCCGCGTGATACAAGAGAAGGTAGTGTAGCGGTCCCAAGGTTGGGGCCGCACACCTGCTAATTACCCCTAAAGGTCAGGCCGCACCATATTCTTAATTACCCTTCAGGTCACGGCTTGCTAGGGGTGACCTCACTGGGGTCAACCAAATCCTCCTTTGTCCAGACAGGGGGTGGTAGGGCGCGCATTTTGAACTTGATAATTTTACTCACCCCAGTTTGAATGTCGTATCATTGGATTTTCGATCTCGTATATTGAAAATAGACCCTAATTTACACATCTCGTATCATCGGATTCTCGTATACCGAATGCTCGTATAACGTGACCTCCCTGTATTGCCATTTTCGATGAGTCTAATATTTTTTTTATCTCGAAGTAATGATCATATCTCAATGAAAAGTGGGGATATTATATTTGATATATAAAGACATATGCACACCAAATTTCATAAGAATCTGAAGTAAATTAACGTCACCTCCTAAGTAATTACCGTCTCCTCCCCTTAACTCAAAGGTTGGTCTACTCTGTTTTCCCTCCATGACTTTTATCTTCATAAAATCATTCTCGCGATAAATATTGATGCATCGCATCTGAATGCCAAAAAATAAAGTTCTTCTGTTCTACTAATTGTATGGATGACATGCATTACAATTAAACGTTCTAAGATAGAAATTTAAGGAAAAATACTCGCCTCGAGTATCAAAGCTTTATATATTTTTTACATGTATATTGTAGCCTATTTTATTGGGGGCAATGTTCACACAGTTTTCTAAGACAGTACTGTTATGTCAGGCAAGTGCTTGTCAGAATACAATAAGCAATGCTTTGAAAAAAAATATATAGAATGCTGAAATCGTTCTGGGATGAAAAACTGACCAAAGTCAGTGACACCAAATAATTTAAATCCAACCCAACAATATCAGCAGGTAAAATTGGCAGGAAAAATACTTGCTTAAGCATACAGGTTGAAGTTCCCAAACTCGGCATCCCAAGACTCGGCAACACCCAAAACTCGGCTATGGTTCCGGATTTTCCAAAACACGGCAGAACACCCAAAACACGGCGCGTAGTTGCCGGGTCGGCCGCTAGGTGCCACCACACTAGGCTGCTTGGTTTCTCCTGCCGATTTGTTTGTTGTTATTGTTCAGTGGTGTTGTGACTGTAGATTTGTGTACACTGTTATTTTGTGTACTTCTACAGGTCTGTTATTGGTATTATAGCTCCCAAACGTCCAGGAACACCCACTGGTGGAAGTGAAAAGAAAAGGAAGAACAATGTGTTAACTATTTCTGAGAAAATTGACCTTTTGAAGAAGTTGGATGCTTTTTTCCCCCTTAATATATCTACGTTCTAAAAGTCGGAAAATTCCATTACTCGGCTCGGTGCTGGTCCCGAGGTTGCCGAGTTTGGGAACTTCAACCTGTAATAAAATGCCAGTTTACACATGTGCTGTAACTCTGCATTTCTTCACGAAAGAAGGACCCAGCTGTTAAAGGATTTTAGCTGCTAAAGGTTGGCTGCGACCAAGTAGGTTATATAGGTGGAGGCGGCATGCCGCGCATTCCGGCGGGTGAAGCCGCTCGCCCCGCATTGGGGCGGGGGAGATTGACTAAAAAACATTGCGATTTCACGGGTCAACTCATTGCCCTTTCAGGCTTTCTATCTAATTGATACACAAAAATAACAGCAAAATATGACTGCCTAGGTATGGTTAACATCTACACATTCATTATTATATATATATATATATATATATATATATATATATATATATATATATATATATATATATATATATATATATATATATCATAGAGTAACATTTCCATCGCCTCCTCCTATAAAACCTCCTTGGTTATGTACATGTTTTCCATAATGAGGCTCCTATACAATATACATATAGAAGAAAATAGTTCTGAATATTATACTTTTAATGAAGTGCAGTGGAATAAGCCCTTTTTTCCAGTTGACCAACTTTTTCTTCATCATATTACTTTGTCTGGTGAATCTGGCAGTTTTCACCTAGTTACAGTTTCCTGCTATTGGGATATATGTTCCTCTGAGGGTTAATTTTCCAATGTTGGATCACATCAGTGGCATGGATAGTTACTTTCTCACAGTGCCAACAGTCTAAAGAATAATTACTGTGCCCCTAATATACTCTTGGGGAAAGTTATTTCAGTAAAAGTCTTTTAATCCTGCAACCACGAGGCCAGTTCACCATTTTCAGTTTGGTGTGTGCAGCTCAGCAGTCATGTCATCTCAAATACTGCACACCAGAGTAATCTCAATTGCAGCAGATTATGGTCCTTATAGTCACCTCTACAATACCTTAATTGTATAGTTGGGAGAAAATTGTCATAGAATGCAGCTCAAGGCTTTTTAATGTTTTAGACATAATTGGGCAAGTATTGTGCCCCTTGAGAAATGGGGATGTGTGAGGTCAAAAACTTACAAAAAGATCGGTTCTAAGAACTCAAAGCTCTTTCCAGCAGGGAACAGCTGTTGATCACAAGTCCAGTATGCAAGATCAAGACAGCTGCCCATTTAGTTTTTCCTCATAAATTAAATCTTTCTACTTTGGCACCATCTAAGTTGCTAAACTTTTCACTTTTTCATTTCTAATTTTTTTGTTTTTTGTTTTTGTGAGGGAAACAATTTCCTTATTCTAGTCTTGGTCTTATTATAGAGATAATTTTTTTTTTTATTTATCCATGAAGTGAAAAACTATTCTAATGTTCCTCAATATACTATATATACACTAGGGTCCCGCATAAAGCGTTTCCCCTATAAAGCGAACGACCTAAAATATATATATATTTTTTTGATAAATAAAATTCCAAAATTTTCGTTAGGATCGAATTTGATCATATAGAACGATTCCGCCATCAAAGTAGGGCAAATCCGAGGAGTTCTCATATAGACCCGAAATATCGTACAGAACGTGAGCAGGCCGCCATAAGAAGGCTTGCGACAGCTTGCGTTTCCTGTTAACTCGAGGCACTTTTTGTAAGCCGGCTTGCCCAGCTGGCGCAAGCTGGGTGAGTAGCAACGGCGGTAGCGACCGCGAAATTCTCATCCATTATTACCAAAAAAAACATTCATGTGAAGGATATATCTTGTGATCCATTCACAATATCGTCAGTTATCGTAATTTATTGACGACTTCCATTTGAAGGTACAGTAAAACCCTTATAACTCGGCACTGTATAACTCGGAATTTGATATGATTCGGCATGGCAAAGACAATATTTTTTTTTTTTTTTTACACCTATGCCTATAGTGCAGTGTCAGCTCCAGGGGTGGGATGGTAGGCTCTGGAGGCTCACTCGAGGGCTGTGATGGTTGGCCCTCGCCCGTGGTGGTGCAGGCAGGATTCTTATTACAGTGACGCCTGTGATTAGAGGCTCATGCCGCCCCCTGTGTCCTCCCATGCACTCGCAGTCGAAGGTAGAGTTAATGGACAGGGCATAGTGTGGCAGTAACTAAGTGCTCAAGTGATGTAAAATTAAGTTGTAAAGGTACAGTACTGTATACAATACAGTACAGAGTTGTGATTATAAAGTGATTTAACCCTTTCACGTCACCATTGTCATTCACTTTTTGTTGTCCCGCGTAAACCCATTGTCACCCGAAATGTCATGCGCGGGAAAAAAGTTGTACTTCCACCGCATCTAGAAACTAAACTATCAAAGGTATCGAGTTCAATTATGTTTCGTTTTTAAGCTAAGATCATTTCCTATATCATACAATGTTAAAAAAAATACGCTAGCATGAAAATAACTTACAAAACCTCGAGTTAGAAGTGAAAAAAAAAAAAAAAAATAACTGCGGCAAAAAATAATATGCCAAAAATCAACTCATCATCATAGAAGATTTTTCTACATTCCATGACATAGCTGAATAAATTTCCTTTCCAATGAAGTATAATATATTGTAATTCGCTCAAAAATAAAGCCATTCAACGAAGTGAAAGATAGCGGTTATTTTTTTTAATAAATATATTGTATAATATAATATTATACAATATTATATTATACAAAATATATTTTAATATAATATATTGTAATTTGCTCCAAGTGAATCTCACGTCAACCGCGTGCTTTTTAAGATTTTTAATAAATATTTTAAAATATTATTTTTGGATGACGCTCAAAGACGTCATTTGTACGTATGGCCTACACGTACCGGAAGACGCTCAAAGACGTCATTTGTACGTGAAAGGGTTAAGTGATACCAGTGTTAAAATGCGACTGAGTCCCCCTAACATCTTCTACATGTTACAACAAGGCTCCCCTCTCCTTGGATTACATGCCTGCTGCTACCCGTTCATTGGTAAGTGTAGTTTTTATGCTTTTACAGGGAGGTCCCGTTATACGAGCATTCGATATACGAGAATCCGATGATACAAGATGTGTAAATTAGGGTCTATTTTCAATATACGAGATCAAAAATCCAATGTTACGACATTCAAACTGGGGTGAGTAAAATTACCAAGTTATTTACTAAAGTAAATTACAAGTTATTTACTAAAATTATAAACATTTACTGACTATATGATTTTACCTAAGGTTGTACGATAATCAATCTGAAAATAACGTGCAGACTGGCCAACGACTGCTCGAGACTGGTATTAGCAGAGGTAGGAAGTCTCCAGGCTCGCTTATTATTGTTTGGTATGCTATGAAATATAATTTCTCTAGGTGAATGTAGACATATGATTGCATTTGGATGGATATCATTCATATACATATATGAGAAAAGAGATGAAATACAAGCAAGGGACTCATCCACGTTTGGCAGTGCGGCCTTTGGCAGCAGCAGCAGCAGCAGCACGAGCCAGCCCATGAAGCCCGTGAGGTGGATATCAACACCACTAGACCAAGGGAGATAGATGTCTTTGGTAATATTTACTAGGGGAGCGAGAACCCCTTGAGGAATCCTATGATCCCTGGTGATATCCTATGGTGCTATCACAGGCGTGGGAGCTGACTGTCTTCTTCAGGAAGGCACAGGTGAGGCGGATGACGGCGGGTTTTCACTCAAAAGTTTTGAGTGGCGGCTGGCCGCTGGAGCCGCCACCTCCTCCGTCACTGTAGGTTTGGGCAGGCTTAAACGTCTTATTACTCGTTATTATACAACTTAGTGATTATGGTGAGATGTTATATACACGTGTCATTATCTAAATCAATGTAGCACCGTGTGTCACCTTAAATAAGGGTGATTTAAAGATGTTATGATGAGGTGACTGCTGGGGCAGTGAGTGACGGAGAAATTCTTGCCGCGGCCCCACCGCCCATAACACAAATATTCACTATTTCAACCCACATACACACCTTCTAACACCAAAACACTAGCAACACAGGCTTTTTACTTATATATCTTACTATCTGATACATTAAAACTCCTTAAAACGCAAGCATTCCGAATAAAACGAGAATTAGTTTGGGATGACGGGGACAGAGGGCGGAGAGGCAGTTATAGGCATGCCATTCTTGCCCGGAAATATGTTTCGCTGACTTGTGATTGGTCGAGAAGTTTTAAAAACAGTTTGTCATTGGCTGGTGACTGATGATGAGCTTGATGACATCATTTATGTTTTATGTTTAATTAATGTGCAGTTATGTTATTTTGTTTGCTATTTTCTCTTTCAGAATGGTTTTTCTACGGAATAGGTAGTACAGTGTAGGTAATATAGACGCTGTGTGTTTGTTGTGTTTGCTATAGTTTATTTTAGCTTGAAAAACATGTCTTTTTATTTTTTTTTATTTTTTTATTTTTTTTATAATTGATGGGGTCCTGGAACCAAACCTATATTTTACCACTAGTTATGTGTTTCGTTATACGAGATTTCGCTTTACGAGTATGCCAGGTGGAACCTAACTGCTCGTATCTTCGGGACCTCCCTGTACAATAGTAAATTATTATTATTATTTTTTTTTTTACCCATATCAGAGGACATTGCATAACTCGGCACATTGAATAACTCGGCAAGGGCCAGAGCCCCTATCGTGCCGAGTTATAAGGCTTTTACTGTACACTCGTCATTATGGTTTGGTGTCGTCGTCGGTGTTTACAAGTTATCAGCTGTGAGCGGGCCCCGCCAGTTCTGGCGAGGCACGCAAGTGAGAGTTAAGCCAGGTTTATGGCAACTTGCTTTTGAGTCACTAACCTAACCTAATCCCATGCTTTAACCTCCTAACTAAAGCCAAATCTGCATTAAAAGTGTCCGCGGCAAGGGAAGAACAGAGGCGATGTAGGTCACAAGAGGAAGAAGCGTGAGAGGCACGCCGCACGTAAACAAACACTAGTCTCTCGCCTCCCTATTAACAACATGTCATTATCTCCAAAAGTTGAGTCCAAAAGAATGTTTCCTAGAATCCAATAAGGTAAACAGAAACCATATTCCCAATTCGAGAGAACTGGAACCCAAAATGCCAGGGGTCGCTGGCAGTTTTAACTCACTTTTTTGATAATAAGTTGGTTTACTGGAAAACAAAATATGGGCTTATTCCACTGCACTTAAAACACAAAAGTATAATATTAAGAACAATTTTCTTCTATATGTATATTGTATAGAAGCCTGATTCTGTAAAACATTGTATATAACCAAATAACCAAGGAGGTTATAGTTGAGGAGGCGAGGTAAATGCTACTCTATGATATTATATAGTCAATAACGTATGTTTAAAAGTTATCTATACCTAGGCAGTCATATTTTCCTGTTATTATTGTGTATCAATCAGATAGAAAGCCTGGAAGTGCAATGAGTCGACGCGTGAAGTGGCAATGTTTTGATTCAATCTCCCCGCCACCACTCCCCGCCGCGGCGTGTCGCCTCCACAATTATAACCTACATTGTCGCAGCAACAAGCCGATTTCGGCATTCTTTATTCTTCGTTTTTCCAAGGCATTGCTTATTGTATTTTGACAAGCGTTTGCCAGACGCAGCAGTACTGTCTTAGAAAACAGTGTGAACATCGCCCAAATTTTACATGCCACACTATACATGTAAAAAATATATTAAGCTTTGCTACTCGAGGCGAGTAATTTGCATTAAATTGCTATTATAGAACGTTCCATTGTAATGCATGTCATCCATATAATTAGTAGAACAACAGAACTATATTTTTTGGTATTCAGATGCGGTGCATCAATTAATTTATGAAAAATATTAGTCGCGGAGCCAAAACAAAGTAGACCAACCTTTGAGTTAAAACTGCCAGCGACCACTGGCATTTCTCGAGTTTCAGATCATTGGAATTGTGTAGGGAATTTTGATCCTAGCGAGGCCGCGGGAGGCGGGGAGGGATGCAGTTAACAAGTTCAGAAGAGCAGTGAGTATGAAAGTATCGGTAGAAGATTGCAAGAGAGGCAACATTGTGGCGGTGATTGAGAAATTGAAGACAGTCAATTAGAGGAGAAAGTTGATGATTAACTCCATCCTGTATAGGAGAGCTGTATGAATGGATCCCCTCCAAACATGAGAGGCATACTCCATACATGGGCAGACAAGGCCCTTGTACAAACAAGCATCTGGGAGGGAGAAAATAATGGACGCAGATGCCACAGGGCACCTACCTTCTTAGAAACTGTTTTACCAAGATATGAGATGTGTAATTTCCAGTTGAGATTTTTAGTAAAGAATAGTCCAAGAATGTTCATTGTAGAAGGAGACAGTTGAGTGCCATTGAAGAAGAGAGGATAGTTGTCAGAAATGCTATGTCAAGGAGATAAGAAAGAAACTGGGTTTTTGAAGCATTGAACAAAACAAGGTTTGCTTTACCCCATTCAGAAATTAAAGAAAGATCAGAAGTTAGGTGTTCTGTGGCACCCCTAAGTGAATCACTTTCAATACCTGTGCAGTTGGACGTCTAGTAAAAAGGTAAAAAAAGGTAAAGCTGGGCGCATACGCTATGCTGCGCGTGGGCCCCTTCGGTGCACATTTCCGTGGCATTAGCCCTTTGAGCCTGTGGTGGGTGAGGACCCGTTACCCCGGGACACAGGGCTAGTGTGACACCCGGATTACCACAGTTACTTTCCCCAGGTTTCCCCAGGTACCCATTTATCAACCCCGAAAGGGAGGAAGAACAGCTGTTTTGGCTGGTCGCCGACTTGCACTGGCCCGGATTCGTACCAAGGCCTGCTGATTCGTAGCCAGGCACTCTAGCCACTACACCACAGAGGTGAGCGTCTAGTAAAGGACGTTGAAAAATGCAGGGTAGAATCATCATTGTAAGAGTGGATAAGACACTGAGTTTGACTGAGATAATTAATGAATAACAGAAAGAGTGGGTGATAGGACAGAACCCTTTAGAACACCACTTTTGATAAACTTGTGATAATAACAATGACCATCTATTATAGCTGCAATAGAATAGTAAGAAAGGACACTTAACCCTCTTGCGCACGGTATGCACATATGCAGCGAAATGTCTTCATGCGAAACATCACCCGATGCAGTGCGTCAAAAAACTTATTTAAATTCGTAGAAAAAGAAGTTTCTGGTCAAAGTGCGTCAAAGATGAGCATAAGTTTTATAAAATAAACAAATTAGTAAAATTGTCCCTGCCCACAGTAGACTGACTAGAAGATAAATGTGTCATGCAGGCTGTCTGCCCGCTGTCTCCATTTTCTGTGCAGTTTGGTGTTGCCGAACGTATTGCATACATTTTTCTATGCAAGTTGTGTTTGTGCAGTGAATTGGTGATGTAATGCAATATTGTTCCATATTTTCAAGGAATTGTTTGCAGATAAGAAACTAGACATTAAAATAAAAGTATGCAGGGAGACACAACTGGTAGTGATAGCGATGTTGAATATACAAAGATTGGAGAGGGTGAGGGTGTAGAGAGAGTGAGAGCGTGTGGACTCAATCATCGGGATATCATGTTGATATAAGTTTTCATTTATTTTCTCGAGATCTACCGGTCCTCTACTAGGTCCTCTCACTTTGCTGAGCTGTAATGCCAGAAGTACCTTCGCTTAGGTCGGTACCGAGGTGGCACAGGAGCGATGGGACAGGTTACAGAAGTATTGTGACCAGAGGAGCTTAACGGAGAGAATAGTTTTGCAGAGTAAGTTGAAGGGTAAGAGGTTAGGAAAAGACCAAGAATGATGGGCGTGTCTCCAAGGCGGTCAGGAATACGGGTAGGGTGCAGCACCAGCTGCTCTAGGTCATGAAAGAGATCAAAGTTTAAGGTTTGTTCACCTGGTTGTCCAGTGAAAGTGGATGATGCCAATACTGGTGGTGAACATACAAATCTCCAAGAATTTGTGTGAAAAAGAAATTGTAAAAAGCAGGCATAGAAATGGCCATATAAAATGGGAAATGAAATTATTGCAAAGGTTCATGAAGAAAAGGATCTGGGAGTGATAATGCAGAATAACCTACAACCAGAAAAACATATAAATAAAATATTTGGAGATACGCTCAACCCTCGGCTATCGCATTTTATGGCTATCACCATATACCTGAATGTACCTCAACCCTCGGCTATAGCGCATCAAGCTATTGAGTTTTACGGCTATCACTTATACCTTTTTTTTTTTTTTTTATTACATTTCGGCCTATAGCGCCGGTTGGTAGTGACCTCCAGGGCTCGGATGGTAGGCCCTGGAGGTTCACTTGAGGGCTATATACCCGCGGTGGAGGTGCAGGCAGGATTTTTATAGTGACTGGCGCCTGTGATTACAGGCTCATGTTGCCCCCCTGTGTCCTCAAACCAAACCTCGGCGATAGCATATCAAGCTACCAAGTTTTACTGCTCTCACACCTTGTATTCACAAAAATTCACAAACATGTCTATCGCACTAGGTTTGCCATGGCTGCAGCCAGTCGTGGCCAGACCTACGTAGCGAGGGGTTGCAGATTAGTTTGTTATGACATTAGGGGCTGCATACACAAATTTGTTACTGAACCTTAACAGCTGTTCAGGCCAAGAAATTTTGATTAACTAATAGTTGACCATTAAGCATTAAATGGTTATTCACAAAACTTGTTTAAGTTTTAGCAGTACTACTGATAAAGCCTTAAATGTGCCGGGGAGCATCATTGCCTCTTTACAGACAGGTTTTGGAACCGCCGCCGCTAGTCAAACATGGCGGCCCAAGGAAAACATTCTAGTTAGCTGTCCATATATAAACAAAGACGAGACCGTGCATACAGTAGATTATGTCATGTTGTGATGATAATGGTATCGTTTTCAATCCTTATAACATTGAAATGGAGACTATGACTGCCCAAGGGTATCATACCCTTGAAACTTGTCAACAGTTCGCTACATTTAGTGTTTCTGACCGGTCTTCTTTCTGTTTAACGTCAGATTTTCCCATAATATCTTATGAGGTTAGACGGCCTATGATACGCTCCCAACTATCTCTATCCATTGCCTCAAGTTCTTCAATGTCCAATGCTGCCAGATCATCTTCAAAACACTGCCTCCATGTCTTCCTTGGCCTGCCCGGTGAATGGCTGTTATCCCCCTCCTCCATAACAAACCTGGAGACCTCTCACGAATGGGAGGTTTTGGGTGGGGAAAGTGGAAACGAGTTTTGTGCTGGGAATAGATTATGTGGATGACATTAAATATATCCGGTGAACACTATGGGATGACATATGCCAAAAATACATCAAAATACAAATCCCAAAAAGTCTACGGGAATTACCTACTTTTTCAGAAAATGTCTTAACCTAACCTAATGAAGCATTTTTGACGATTTTGAATGTCACCATCATTCTTAACACATCAACATGTATACGAAAAGAGCACATCTAACCTCATACTCAATTACTGGTTGAAAATACCAAAAAACTGAAAAAAAGTTGTAAAATATGTTGTCATCTTGGGGATCCTGGCACCAATTTGAATTATTACCATTAGTTATATTGTTCGGCTATAGCTCGCTTATAGCGGCACCAATAAGGTGCGATAGCGGAGGGTTGAGTGTACATACAGGATGTTAAAGAATATTAGAGTGGAATTTCATTACATGGACAAAAATTTGATGAAAGATAATTACTACAATGATCTGACCAAAAATGGAATATGCTGCCATTGTATAAAGTAAAGTAAAGATGGGAGCATACGCTAAGCTGTGCGTGGCATTCAGTGCTCATCTCCGTGGCATTACCCCTTAGAGCCTGTAGTGGGTGAGGACCCGTTACCCCAGGACACAGGGCTAGTGTAACACCGGGTTACCACAGTTACCTTCCCCAGGTTTCCCCAGGTACCCATTTATCAACCCCGAAAGAGAGAAAGAACAGCTGGATTGGCTGGTCACCGACTTGCCCTGGACCGGATTCGAACCAGGGCCCGCAGATTTGTAGCCAGGCATGCTAGCCACTGCACCACGTAGGTGAAAATGCCATTATATGGTCCCCATATAAAAAGAAGCACGTGGAAAAGTTGAAGAGGATACAGAGAATGGCAACAAAGATGGTACCAGAGCTAGAAGAACTCTCTGATGAGGAAAGGTTAAAATAAATAAAGTTACCAACAATAGCAGAGAAGAGAAAGAGGAGACTTAGTAACAATTTTTAAGCTGATAACTAAGATGGAAGAAACAGACAATGAGAGACTACTGACTCGGAAACAAAGAGAAGGTCGATACACAAGAGGACATACAAAACAACTAGGAAAAGGGAGATGCCTGAACAACATAAAGAAGTACATCTTCACTCATAGAAATGTAGAAGTTTGGAATGAACTAAATGAGGAGGTGATATTGACACATAATGTGCACCAATTGAAAGAAAGACTGGATAAATGTAGATATGGAGACGGGACCACACGAGTGTAGCTCAGGCCCTGTAAAACACAACTATAGGTAAATACATACACACACAAAGTACTCGATCCACCAACATTAGCAGCAACAGATGACATAAAGCCAAACTCAGCTTAGAAACCACAAAGATTGCATACAAGCGAGACGCTTGTTAACACGGTCGGCTGTATAAACAAATGTTCGGTTTGAACTTGGTCTTGAATTGGGAGTCACTCAGTGACTTTGTGAGTGCTCGCTTGTCCTTGTATAAACAAATGTTCGGTGATATTGATATTACAGATGGTCTATTCTTCATAGGCCTGGCCTTTGAACTGGCTGCTCCTTTAGAAAAACACAAACAAAAGGAAAAAAATATAAACAAAACTACATACAAGCATCCAGTCCTATTTTCTATTTCCTATACACCACATTCTTTCCAAATAATCTTTCACTGCCTCATTCATCCGTCCACTTCTCTCACAACACAGTCTCAGCAACAATAATATCCATTCTCTTACTGTCTTTTCAACCACCTCGTTCATTTGACATCCCATTTCAGTCAAAACCACACGCATCTTTTCCATTCTCTCCCGTTATACTTCTCACATTCTAGTATCACATGTTCCACTGTTTCATCCTCACCCATGTCACACATCTGGCCCACTTTGCTGCGGGATTCAGACCATCTATAGTTCCTAGCATTCAATTCCATACACTTGTGTCTTGGGTTGGAAATGAAGGTCGCCACCCAGGGTTCCATCATACAAACTTTCATACGCCAGTGCTTCTTTCACCATTTACCATTCTAGTGTTTTCAGTTGCTTCATCTCATTCTTCCACTTAATCAGTCTTAGTATTTCACTATTCTATCGATCTCATTTTTCCACCTGTTGTGTTGTGACGCGGTTTGGAGCGAAGGGAAACTTTAGGTGTGTGTTATTTTGCTTTCTAGTACTTATTGATCAAGTCAGTTAATAAATAGAATAGTTAAATTAGTGTTTCAATCCTCATCTATTATACATTAATAGTGGGATATATACAGTGCCGGCAAAAAGAATCTTTACATTCAAAATCTGCGCCAAGACTTGATTTGCCGTTCCCGCCCTAGAAAAGTGGGAGTAGCTAGTGATGACGTAGCCGCCTCTGCCCGCCTTTGTCCTCCGTTCATCGCTCACCCAGCACTCAGTGAGCCTTGTGATCTATTACAGAGAAGATTTACTGTATGTCGCTCCGGCCGGCCAGTGTTTTCACTCGTTTGGCAAGTTTGAGGCCCTATAATTTCACTCCCACTTCACACAATGGGTCGAAAGAAGCTGCAAATGGAAGAGAAATCCCGTGCCTTGACTCTGCTAGAGAAGGGAGAGTCGGTGATTGGTGTAGCCAAAGATATCAGGCACTGAAGAATCTGTGGCACTGAGGGGCACTGTGGCACTTAAGCTGTGGATTACCATGGATACCACCTACTTCGCCAACCTTGCTGAATCCATGCCCAAATGACTGCAGATGGTGATCAAGTGTAAAGGCAACATGGCAAAGTATTAACTGTAAGGAAATATCCAAAATTAATTGGCCTCATCAGTCTCATAATGGCATTTCTTTAGTGTGTTTTACTGTTTTTTATTTGATACTATTATAGAACAAACATTTACGAAGATAACAGTGTATCATTTATACTGATAAACCATAGGAAGGGAAATGGGAGTGATGTTCGAAAATGTCAGGAATCGCGGCATTGGCCTCTACTGGAAATAGCCCAAACTGAGTAGTAAATCCAGTATACAGTAGTCTTTGCATTATCATAACAACATGACATAATCAAGTGTATACACGTCTCGTCTTTGTTTATATATGGACAGCTGACGAGAATGTTTTCCTTGGGCCGCCATGTTTGACTAGCGGCGGCGGCCCCATAACCTTTGCGAAGAAGTAATGCTGCTCCCCGGCACATTTAAGGCTTTACCAGTATTGCTAAAACTCAAACAAGTTTTGTGAATAACCATTTAGTTAATGGTCAAATATTAGTTACTAAAAATTTCTTGGCCTGAACAGCTATTAAGGTTCAGTAACAAACTTTGTGTATGCAGCCCCTGGGCCTGATGTCATAACAAACTAATCTGCAACCCCTCGCTAGGTCTGGCCAAGACTGGCTGCAGCCAGAGCTGGGCAGTATTTAAATACATTTGTATTTAAATATGTATTTAAATACATTGTGTATTTAGAAATGTATTTATAAATACATTGGTTGTCATGTATTTAAATACAGTATTTAAATACTTTTATGAGTATTTAAATACATTGTATTTAAATACTCATATGAAAATGTAAATACTTTTTTTATCAGTTAATTTGGCCATAAACCCGCCCAACTATCTGGCAACCCTGATGTTACAGTGAGCCAGTGTTTCCACTTTCAAGGAAATTTCTTTATTTTAAGGAAATTTAGGCTTGAGGAAATTTCTAAGGAAGCCCAAAAGCTAAGGAAATCCTAAGGAAATCCATTTTTTTCGAACATGTTAAAATTTGTGTGTATTTAAAATGTATTTACAAATGTATTTAAATACAATTGACATATTTAGTATTTAAATACATTCATAAAATGTATTTAGTATTTAGTATGTAACATTAATACATTTCTCCCATGTATTTAGTACGTATATAAATACATTCAATGTATTTAGTGCCCAGCTCTGGCTGCAGCCATGGCAACCCTACTGCGATAGACATAGTTGTACAGATATACAAAGTGTGAGAGCAGTAAAACTTGTAAGCTTGATGTGCTATAACAGGTTTGGTTTGAGGACACGGGGGGGGGCAGCATGAGCCTGTAATCACAGGGGCCAGTCACTATAAAAATCCTGCCTGCACTTCCATGGGGAAAGCCAACCATTATAGCCCTCAAGTGAACCTCCAGGGCCTACCATCCGACCCCTGGAGGTCACTAACAACCTATAGGCTAAATCGCTATAGGCCTGAGAAAAAAAGAAAAAAAAAAAAAAATAGGGTATGCGTGATAGCCGTAAAACTCGATAGCTTGATGCACTATAGCCGAGGGTCAAGTTACATTTAGGTATGCGTGACAGCCGCAGAAAGCGATAGCCAAGGGTTGAGTGTACGTACAGTAAACCCTCTCGTATTCGGACTAATTGGGCCAAGGAGTGGGTCCGAGTAATGCAGGGATAAAATAATAATAATAAAAAAAAAAAAAATAATAATTTGGTGAATATAGAACATTTCTAAGTCATGCAAATATCAATAAATATAAAATAAATCATGTAAATAAATAAATCTACAGTAAAAATATACAATACAGTACTGTACAGGGAAGTCCCGTTATACGAGCATTCGGTATACGAGAAATCAATGATACGACCTGAGTAAATTAGGGTTTATTTTCAATATACGAGATCGAAAATCCAATGCTACGACATTCAAACTGGGGTGAGTAAAATTACCAAGTTCAAAATGCGCGCCCTACCACGTATGCATCTGGGCTGTATGATGATGTTGTGGTGGCCCCAAGCTTGGGGCCGCACACCTGGCTAATTACCCCTAAAGGTCAAGCCAACACCTGGCGTGGACCTGACTCGCTCGTGAGCCAAATTCCTCCCTCACCTCCGTTGCTGGGTTCCCGCCCTGGCTTCCTAGACCAGCTTCTGGCAGTTACCTACCTACCACCACAGTGAGAGGAACACAGGGAGAGGAGGAGTGGTGTTCCTCTCACTGCAGTGGTTGGTAGGTAACTGACTGAATACAGGACTCCCGGGCTGGACAAAGGGGGATTTTGGTTGACCCCAGTCAGGTCACCCCAAGCAAGGCGTGACCTGAAGGGTAATTAGCCAGGCGTACGGCCTGACCTTTAGGGGTAATTAGCCAGGTGTGTGGCCCCAACCTTGGGACGGCTACAGTTTATTTTAGCTTGAAAAACATGTCTTTGATGGGGTCCTGGAACCAAACCTATATTTTACCATTAGTTATGTATTTCGCTATACGAGATTTCGCTTTACGAGTATGCCAGGTGGAACCTAACTGCTCGTATCTTCAGGACTTCCCTGTACAGTACTATGTCCTACGTCTGGCAGCGGCAGCCGGCAGCAGTATCATGATGGCAGAGATTTCCTTCTCCTTGGTGTTGTCTGTAGGGCTGCGAGGACCCCTTGAGGAGCCCTATGATCCCTGGTGATATCCTATGATGCTATCACAGGCGTGGTAGCTGACCTGTCTTCTTCAGGAAGGCACAGGTGAGGCGGATGACAGCGTGTTTGTCCTGCCATCATATGGCAGGGCGCCAGGCGGGGCAGGTCGCTCGCCAGCAGGGTGGCCAGGGTTTTACGTCTTATTACTAGTTATTATACATCGTAGTGATTATGGTGAGTTGTTATATACACGCGTCATTATTTAGGTCAGTGTAGTACTGCGTGTCACCTTAAATAAGGGTTATTTAAAGGTGTTGAGGTGGCAGGATTATTTCCCCAGTGACGGGGAAACATTCTTGCCACGGCCACCCCGTAACACTAACAGGAAAAGTGTCTGTGTGACATGACCTTTAAAGGCCGTGTCAAACGTCTTGTTGACTTGTGATTGGTCCAGAAGTTTTAGAAACAGTTTGTCATTGGCTGGTGACTGATGACAAGTTTAATGACATCATTACTCGTCCAAGCCAGTCAGGGTCTTCCTACCTGTTAACTACTTAAAAGAGGGAGGCTTGCTGGATACGGTAGTAAGGGCAGGTAGTATCTAGGGGGTGGGAGAGCGGGTGGTAGCTGGAGATACGACCTCTGTTGCTGGATCTGGGTCCAAGGCTCAATGGCCACAGATCACTCGCCAATACAACATTTGGACACAACAAAGAAACCACAATTAAAAAAAAAAGAAAAAAAGAGGAGGTCCGAATAATGTCAAAGTCCGAATAATGAGGGTCCGAATACGAGAGGGTTTACTGTATACAATTTTATTAATTTCATAGAAAGGCCCATTTCCAAAAACGTAGGGTGGCACTTAACCCCTCAGATGCCAACGACATAGGTATCCACCCTGTACCGTGACTTAGATCTACGTTATGAAAAAATGAAAAAATTGTAGCGTCCAAAATGATAACAGTAGGCAGCTCAAATTAGTATGGCAAGCTTACCATACTCTCCTCTACACGACGCCACCCCCCTCCCCGCCTTCCAAGTGCCCTGGCTGGCACCGTGGGACCCTGAATCATGGTTTCTGGAAAAGTGCGTAGCGCCTAGAACAAAGACAGTCCAGGACTATTTTTGGCATGGTAAGCTATTTATCACACAGCCCTCTACCCCAAGGGTTCTCAAACTTTTTGGCCTGCGACCCATCCAAATAATTTTGAAAGGCTTGCGACCCCCCCTCACCCTTACCAAAGCATTTTTGACAATCTGACACATTTACATTATTTGTCTGTTTTCTCTCTCTTACACACACACACACACACACACAATGGGTCTGGAAAAAATTGACAGAGAAGATCTGTTTGTGTGGGACGATAGAAGTGCAAGAGGTCACGAGAAGAAATTGAAAAGGACAACATGCAAGAGGGATATAAAAAAATACAGCTTCCCGTATAGAAGCATAGAAGCCTGGAACAACCTTGATGCAAAAGTGATTAATGGAAGAAGTATTCAGGACTTCAAAGGCAAGCTGGATAATAGTAGATTTGGAGACGGGACAGTACGAGCATAGCTCTTTTCCTGTATGTTACAACTAGGTAAATACACACACACACACACACGCGGGTACTCCGTAGTGTAGGGGTAGCACGCTCGGCTCACAACCGAGAAGTCCCGGGTTCGATCCGGGATTTTGAACTTGATCATTTTACTCACCTCAGTTTGAATGTCGTATCATTGGATTTTCGATCTCGTATATTGAAAATAGACCCTAATTTACACATCTCATATCATCGGATTCTCGTATACTGAATGCTCGTATAACGGGACCTCCCTGTATATATAAAAAAATAAAAAATAAAAATTATAGTATTCTACTATTATTATTGGTTATAGACTTTTGGGATTTTTAAAAAACTTTGTAGCCTATAGCGCCTGTAGGCTATTATTATTTTTTCCTTTTGAGGGCTTAGATGGCTGGCCCTGTTCATTCTTGAGGGCTGTGATGGTTGACCCTCGCCCGTGGTGGCGCAGGCTGGATTTTGATAGTGACACCTGTGTTGATAGGTGAAGGTCTGTTTTCTGTGATGGTCAACCCTCAGTTTAGACTCATGCTGCCATCTGGTGCTCCCTCCGACACACTTGTAGTCGCAGTCGGAAGAACAGGTACGCAGCATGCGGATTTCTTCAGCCACTGGACGATGGATTTTACAGTTGCTCCTTGGTGGGACTTAAACTCGGGATCTTGTGCTCCCCTACCACGGTCTTGTCGACCGCGTTAAAGATGGTCAAAAGAGTTGCCCCCGGCAGGATTCAAACTCGGAACATCGAGCTCACCACTCCAAGATGCTAACCACTTGGCCACCGCCTCCCCAAATTTCATTTGGGAAGGCGGGATTAAATATTTCTTTCACTCATTTTAAGCTGTATACAATGTCAGCGATCATGTCACTGCCACAACGTTAATTGGGGTCTGGGGCGCCAGTACTTGAACAGTGCATGAATGGTAGTGTGGCCCATCTCACTAGGCAATCTTTCACTTCTAACTGACATTTTCACTTGTGTATGTATGTCTGGGTCTCCCACTCTGCTGGGTACAATAAATGGGGCTAGGATGATCATTATCTTTGATTTGTATTTACTTCTTCCACAAAAGAAGGCCTCTGATCCTTACTTCATAACTGTACTCTGAAACACTAAGACAATTAACTATTTTTGTCGCGACTGCTGGACAATTCATTATGTCATGGTGCACAGTGTGGCGGTTTGTCTAAGTCTTAGCTGGCAACAAGACTCACCAACTACCACTTGAAATGTAATTTTTTTTTCTTGAGCAGTACATTTGAAGTGCATTAAACACAAGCACAAACTAGAGTCTTGTTATCCTAACAACAACTATCCTGGAGTTTGGTTTTGTATGTCTAGATGAGTGAAAAGACAAGAGATTTCAGAAATATATATTGAAAAAAAAAAAAAATCCAAACAGTTTATAGGCTTAGAATGCCAATAAGTATCAATAGTACATGGTTTGAAAATGTTGAAATTATATATTGCTGAACCAGGACAGTATATGTGTGTAGGAGGTGCGGGGATGTTTTAAGATTAATGTGGAAGACGTTTATGCTGTAGTGGCACTGAACCAAATGTTTCATTTAGTAAATACAGTAAAACCTCCCTAAATCGGAACAATAAAGGCTCCATCTCTTTCAGATTTATGGAATACTACGACTCATCCAAAATCCTTCCCATAACATAAATGCAAAATAAAACACAAGAAATCAACATCAACACTCATAGTTTTGATGCAGCAGATGAGTCTTGTCAGCAGGGGGAGGCTTCATATGTACATCATTATTCAACCACTACTCTGAATCACTCACTGGTGGATTCTGTGGGGGAGCCACCGGGTGCTGCCCCCCCTTGAAAGGAAGAATGGTGTGGTTTCCCCCAAAACAGAAAAATGGTGTAGTTAGCTGAAAACTAGCCATCACCATGTGCTTCCCCCGATATTGTGTTCGCTGATCTTTGAGTCTGTAGTTCTGGAATAAAAATAAAAAGGATTTATGATATACTAGCCGCAAAGCCGCCCTCCAGGCGGACTTTTTGGCTAGCTCCTGCGGAGGGCTATTGGTGGGCCTTCGGCCCACCACCTGTGTTTGGTGGGCCTTCGGCCCACCAAACATGGACTCTGCAGATAGCCCCTTCTAACTTTCCTGAAATCATGGATTTAGAAATTTATGTATTCCCCCCTTTCACTCACCCATTACCCATCACCCCCCACCCATTCACTCACCCATTACCCATCACCCCCCACCCATTCACTCACCCATTACCCATCACCCCCCACCCATTCACTCACCCATTACCTATCACCCCCCACCCATTCACTCACCCATTACCCATCACCCCCCACCCATTCACTCACCCCTTACCCATCACCCCCACCCATTCACTCACCCATTACCCATCACCCCCACCCATTCACTCACCATTACCCATCACCACACACCCATTCACTCACCCATTACCCATCACCTCCCACCTAATTCCCTCACCCATCACCCATCACCCCCCGCCCATTCACTCACCCATTACCCATCACCCCACCCATTCACTCACCCATTACCCATCACCCTACATCAAGGCTTCCTCAATTCTCGCAACCCACTTTTGTTTTCACAATTCTCGCTAATAGGCTGCAAAAAAAAAAAAAAAAAAAGTGATCGGATCATCTCATAAGTGGGCTTATGACCTTCCCCTGGTCAACCTGATTCCAAAAATGTGCCATATGAGGTGTTTGCGCCACGGGGGGCGGAACCTATACCACACACACACACAGACAGACACACTTTCGCTTATATTATTATAGAAGAAGATAGATAAAGCATTTCCAGTGGTGTTACGTTATCAGGGAAACAAAAGTGAACAAACCGCCCCGCCTGCCTGTCCCCCTCTCCCTAGTAGCGCACCAATGTTTTATTTACTTGTGACGTCATCTAACGCTAGCGAAAATCTGGGCAAAAATCTGGATCTCTATTGTGCTGGTTTTGATATCAAACTCAGCACAAACTACCTGCATGGAGGCCCCTTCATCAATCCTGGCAAGGAGTCGCAACTTTTCTTGCAGACTTAGAGTTGTAAGTTTCAAGCCCTTCCTGCTCTTAGGAGCCTTGGGTGCAGGACCAGACATAGTGAAGCGGGATACCAAGTCACACAAACACCTAAAAACACTTGCAAAAACACGTTTTTTTTCTTTTTGAAAAAATCAAATAAAACAATCAATCTAAATTTGATATTATTTTGTGTATGAATATTTGCTAGCCATTACGAATTATCTTGTAATTCCGACTAAACAAATTCCGACTTATGGACGTTTTACTGTACCATAATAACTGAATTATGGTCATAGCTGAGCTGGTGGTGTAGCAGCAAAAATGCCAAGGGATCAGGCCAACATGGTGGTATGGCAGTATGGAACAGCCATGTGGATAGGTAGGTGGGTAGGGAAGATATGTTTGTAATGGTGATGATGAAAGGATTTCTAGCGAACTACGTAGACTTCCATCCTATTACAGGAGTTTGCTGTTCCTTAAGAGAAATGTTTTTATGGTGATCAAATTCATCCTAATTTCAGTTTTCTATTTACATGCTGCTGCTTTAGGGGCTTCACTGCTATGATTGTTCAACATTATGTGATCTCTCATTTTGCATAATCAAGTTCATCGCACAACTGATCATGGCTGGTAGCAATACTAGTGATGAGAGCTGGTTAAAAAAGGTCTTGACAATGAGTGAGTCAGAAAAGTATTGACGCAAGTGATGAGCACTGTGGGCTCCATGTTGTCTCCTTACATGTGTCTTCTCCTGAGTGGCAATGCACATCGCATTGACACAAGGGGCTGGATTTATCTTGTGGTACAGTAAAACTTAGTCGCCTCACGTGGTGCAGTGGCTAGCGTGCCTGGCTACGAATCTGCGGGCCCTGGTTCGATCCCGGGCCAGGGCAAGTCGGTGACCAGCCTACCCAGCTGTTCTTCCTTCCTTTCGGGGTTGATAAATGGGTACCTGGGGTAACCTGGGGAAGGTAACTGTGGTAACCCGGGAGTCACACTAGCCCTGTGTCCCGGGGTAACCCACCACAGGCCCTAAGGGCTAATGCCACGGAGATGAGCACCGAATGCCACGCGCAGCTTAGTGTATGCTCCCATCTTTACTTACCTTTACAGTAAAACTTGGTCACAGGTGATGGCCACAACAACCTTTTACTGAACAGGAAATGGATAGTAACCAAAAATGGCTGCAAACTTGTGGTGGAAGGAATACTATATACATAGAGTCCTCAATCCCCATGTAAAACAACTGGAGAAGGTACATAAATAAACAAAGATGAATGTAACACTAAATAAGTGTACTTTTTGACCATTATTCAACGTGTCTCAACTTCTTGCAACCATTTCTCAAGGGGATTGAAGAATAATGTTCCTTCCAACATATGCATACCATACCATATCCAACATATTACGTATTGAGCTTTCATTTTGTCCATCTATAGTCAAATCTACGCCAACATTTCAGGCCTAAACTTTAATTTCTCGGAAAAATCCATATATAAACAAATTAAATAAAACATAAGACACATTATGCATCCTTGTCTCACACCTGCTTAAATTTTGCAGCATTCACCCGTCTCTCCTTGAAACTTTTGCAGATGCACTGACATTTCTCAACACAAATATACCTTTGCTGGTAATGAAATGGGCCTATGTAAGGAGGTTTTGAGAGATGCTTACATAAAAACTCTCTCTCTCTCTCTCTCTGCCCACTAAAAGGACCACCACAAGGCTTCAGTACTTATTCAGGCAGCGAGATGGAGCTAAACAGGTATGCTGGCAGGTTGTAAAAGGGGAAGGGAGATGTATGTACTATACCTAATCTCGCTCATATATGGCTTTTGTGCATCTACATTCTTACTTTTCTCCAATTTTCATAAGTAATGGTACAATGGAATTGTATGCATGCTCATCAAACTTTGCTTTCACCTCTAACAACCTCAAACCTTTAACCTTCAACAGACAGTGCAACAAAGGACATAGGGGGACAGCATGAGCCTCTAATCATCACAGGCGTCACTACAAAAATCCTGCCTGCACCACCATGTTCGAAAGCCAACTACCAAAAGGCCTTGGAAGAAGTTTGCAGGAGCTATTGGAAAAAGAAGAAGAAGCTGCATAAATAAATAAACCATAATCAAACACATTTTTCCATAATAATACTGCCCGATCTAATCTAGTGCCCCTAATCCAGGGGTGTCCAAACTACGGCCTGCGGGCCAATTGCAGCCCGCTGTCCACTTTTAATTGGCCCGCAGTAAATGTTTAAAAATGTAATGAAATTATTTTATGTCCCAAAATGAATTGTAAATGAATTGAGAGGGACGCTAAAATTATTCCTTTTGGCGTGGCGGGAAGAGTTAAACAAGATAACAGGTGGAGGTGAGGAGGAAGAGGTGAACAGAGAGATGGAAGGAGAGGGAGATGTGGACGAGAGAAAATAGTAAATGAGCTGTGAAGGAGACGGTGATAGGAGAGACGCGAACATTACGTTTCGCAAAACTGCTGGACAAGGACATAACGCCCACGAGGAAGGCGGGTGGAAACAGCCGGCCTTGGATAGACAGCGAGCGGCGTTCGTAAGGAGCACACACGCGCACCAGTCTCTCTCGGTTTTTGTCTTTGAGTCAAGCGCCTGGTTGGGGGTGTTGGACTTAATTTGGGCTTATCCATGCCCTTATTCTGGTTGTGGAAGAGAGAAGGTGTGCAGGAGTGTTAGGGAGTGACTCCTGTCTCTCCCACAGTTATTTGAAGTGGGGCTGGTTGTGTCGTAGTAATCTGGCTTTTCGCTCCCCAGTCAGACATACATACAGACTGACACCCACACACAGACAAGCACACATTACGGGTTGTCTGACTGGTCTTTGGAGTGGAAGCAGAGTTAGGATTTTGTTGTTAGAGAGCCGTGTTTTGTTTAAAATGCTACTCTTTGTTCGAGGCTCGACAGAGAGGATTGTAAGTTAGGTAACGGACGTATTTGTTTAACTTTTACCGCCACCGCGCCGGGCCGGAACCAAAATGGCGGAACCAAAGAAACGCAAGATAGCGAGTGAGTGCAGAAAATTTCAGAGACGATGGGAAAATGAATACTTTTTCATAGAAATGAATTCATAAAAATTCATTAATGGAAAGCTGTGATCTTGTCTGTATTTTTAAAGCAATTTCAATTACACTGGTCGACAAAAAAAAATCGAAGATATGGTTCTGGACTAAATGAAGCTGATTATAGGTAAATCGACCCTGATGCACTCGAATCTGATGTTCAATTAACTCTATCACGTCCAGGTTTTGAGAACCAGACGCAATTCATGAAAAAATATGGGTAAAATCAGCAGAAATAGGTTTCACCAATGTTTTCATTTTAAACTCTTAATCTTTTCTTTTCTCAAGCCTATTTAGGGCAGTGCAGTGTTTTTGAGTCAGTGTGGTTTGTGCAGTGAGCAGGGGAGGGTGTGCGCGCTGCGTATTGGCGAGGGGTTAGCAGGCTGTGTAGTACATTTTTACCTACTGATCGTACAGCTATTGACATATGTTTAAAATTTTATTTTTCTTTGCAGATATGATGTGTTTGATTTAGTGGAGTCCTAACTTTAGTTGGCTTACCGTATATAGTACCTTGTACCGGGCTGTGATGGAGCGCCGTAACTGTGTGAATGCATCGGACAGTTTTTGTTACATATGTGGAATTTTTACCCCTGAGTCTGAAGAAACCTCTTAGAAAGAATGTTAAAGCAGCTTATCTGCATTACTTCAAGTGCCGTATAGGTGATCAAGATAAGAAGTGGGCCCCTCACGTAGCATGCAACCCCTGTGTGAACCACTTGAATGAATGGATGCGTGGCAAACGGCCATCAGGCATGGCATTCGGCATCCCAATGGTTTGGCGTGAACAAAAGGATCACAGTACTGACTGCTACTTCTGCCTCACTAACATCAAAGGATATTCAGTAAAAACACGCGAGCTAAAATCAGGTATCCTGACGTACCTTCTGCCATCAGGCCTGTGCCACACATGGTCCTGATCTCCCAGTTCCAAATTTCCAATTGCAAGTGCTATAAGTGAATCAGATTCGAACGAGGAGGATAATCCCATGGATACAGACTTTCAAGAAATGGCAGACAACAGAGAGCCCAAATTCATCAGTCAGGAAATGCTACATGACCTTCTAGGGACCTAGATCTACCCAAGAGAAAAGTGAAGTCCTTGGATCTCGTCTCAAGGAATGAATTTGCTACAAGAAGGAGTTCTCATCACCACGTTTCGTTGTAGACATAAAGAACTTTCAAGCTTCTTCAAGATGGAACACAAGCTCTGTTACTGCTTTGATGTTGACACACTCATGGAACAACTTTGTGAGTCTCACACACTTATGATAAGAGTGAGTGGCGGCTGTTCATAGATTCAGGAAAAAACACGCTAAAGGCCGTTCTTCTGCATAAAGGAAATAAGCTTCCGAGTGTTCCAATTGCGCATGGCCATGAAATGATGAAACTTATGAAACTATGAAGACTTTGTTATCTGCTGTTAAATATGAAGAACATCAGTGGAATCTGTGTGGGGACCTGAAGGTAATCTCCTTGCTTCTAGGACTCCAGTTAGGTTACACTAAGCACATGTGTTTTCTTTGTTTGTGGGACTCTAGAGCGGACAGCAAACATTACAAACAAAAGGAATGGCCAGCACGACCGAAAGACTCACCTGGCAGGTTCAACTGTATGTACAAACCTCTTGTTGACAGTGAAAAAGGTGCATATATAAAGTCAAAATTTACTGTGATTTCGCATATTTTCGGATATTTCCAAGATGTGGCACATTTTCGGATATATTTGGAACATAATTTAAGTATATTTTTTGCCAGATATGTACATTAGGTCCTAATAAAGCCGCAGGCACCACCAGAATTTAATTAAGAGTAATATATATTAACGTAGGGGGATTGTTTCGATTAATTATATAATTATATATATGTATATAATTATAATAGCTATTAAAAATTAAAATGCCGATATTTCAAAAACTATACGTGCTAGAGAAAAAGCAATGCCATTTTTGAAATCAGCAGCAAAAATGCTTTCCAACCCACACACAATGAACTCAGAACCATTTTTGGTGTCGACCAGTGTTATCAATGACCTACATTTGATTTGACTTTGCTAACTTTACTATATCACCTTGCCTTTACTGAGTGGCCCGACCCTTCGTATATTTTCCGCATGTGGCCCTCTGTGAAAAAAGTTTGGACACCCCTGCCCTAATCTATACCATAGCCTTTGTGTGCTAAGACTGCCAGGTGAATATATGGTATATACCTACAGTATTAGAGGTGTGTTTAAAAAGTATTGACTGTTTTTACATTCCCTCTTTTCACCGACTCTGATTCATGTTATGCAGCCTACTAAACATACTACAGGTTGAAGTTCCCAAACTCGGCAACCTCGGGACCAGCGCCGAGCCGAGTAATGGAATTTTCCGACTTTTAGAACGTAGATATATTAAGGGGAAAAAAAGCTGAAAATCACGTTTTGGGACGTTTTTGGAGCCATACTACCAATAACAGCCTGTAAAAGTACACAAAAAAAACATTTGTACACAACTCAAACAGTCAAAACCCACCACTGAGAAATAACAACAACAAATCGGCGGAAGAAACCAAGCGGCCTAGTGTGGTGGCACCTAGCGGCCGACCCGGCAACTACGCGCCGGGTTTTGGGTGTTCTGCCGTGTTTTGGAAAATCCGGAACCATAGCCGAGTTTTGGGTGTTGCCGAGTCTTGGGATGCCGAGTTTGGGAACTTCAACCTGTATAACATTTCTGTGGCTGTATGATGTCATCACTTTTCCTAATTCCTCCCTGAATTTTGTGTAAGGTGTCATTTAATTATAATCAGTGTTTTTGTAGTTACATTTAGAGACAGAAAATACATCGTGATCAATAATTTTATCTAAGATTTGCTAAAAGTCTTTAAACATACTAATTGCTGAAAATACCTTACATGGGCGATGCAATGAGTCATGCTCAGGTGTTGGTTGATATCACTGTTTCAACAAAGGGATAACATCAGTGGAAGGTGGTAGATATTTAGGGAGACCCTCTACTAGCAGACATGATGAAATAATTGAACATGAGCATTGTTTTCAACATGAAAAAACGAATGACAATGAGAGAATCACGTGATAAAGGTGAAAATTCTCGAGTCACGTCCAGCTATTTGACTGACGGGCGTCGGGTGCGAGCTAAGTGGCAAGGAAATTTGTGGCATGGCTGCTGGAGCAAATCATATCCACTGAACTGCTTCAGTATGGAGAAAATTATATATTTCCTAGAATCTATCATTACAGGTGATGCAACATGAATCTATGACTGAACCTAAACCCAAGGCTTTCTTATCAGTGTTAAAATATTTATCCCAACCTAAGAAAGCTTGGCGAGAATAGTTCAGAACCAAGATGATGCTATATGTTTTCTTTAACCAAGATGCCACTGTTCATCATAAGGTCATCACATTCCAGAAGGTCAAATAGTAAACAAGAAGTATCAATTACAAGTTTTACATTGCAATTTATGATGTAATGCGATTAAATCACAAGTATCTGGGCTTTAGGTCAGTTGGCAGCCCGACCATGTCATGCACCAACACACTCTGGTCAGCTTGACATCAATTACTGTCTAACCAAGGCATCGTAGAGGTGCAACACCTTATATATTCTTAAGATATTAGCTTGTGTCTAGTGTCTTTTTTAAACGGAAAAGATTTAGAGATGCAGATGAGAAACATTGAAACATGATTGAGCAGATTTACTCAATGACAAAGACTGGCTCCAAGAATTGTTCGGAACCATGAAAAACCTCTTGTTTAAGTGTATTGACTTAAAAGTAAAGTAATTTGAAGAGGACTAGCTGGTTTTAAGTGCAAGTTTTGTGAAGTGATAAACATAGCAATTTTCTCAATACTTTTGAAAATTCTTTGAAAAGTTGGTAGAGGGAGTGACTGAGTACTAAAGGCTTACCACCATGTGCAGTGTTTCCAAAACTATGGCATCACTTCTCTTTGTATATGGAAGAGTAGAATTCTTCTTCCAGCTCATAGAGGTCAGATGCCATATCATCTCTGAGGGCCATGAGCTTCTGATCAGCTTCTTGACTCTTTGTCTTGAAGATGGTAGAGTTGTGGGTAATAGCCTCATTGACGGAGGGGAAGTCATTGAGGATTAGATACTGTTTCACGTCAGATACCAGCTTCATCAGGGACTCTGCTGCCCGCACCTGCAAACACATCAATCCTTAGATGCTGGAACACCTACAGGCAGCCACACACATATTCCTTCACCCACAGCATTAAATGGCCTCTGTACACATGCACATACACACAATCACTAGTCATAATATAATAGAGAGAGAGAGAGAAATAGAGAGATGCCCACATATGCACATAGCAGTCATAGCATGCATGTACACAAGCTTGCGTACACAAGTTGGAAGCGTATCATCTACTGTCTAACCTCAAAAGAAATTATGGGAAAATCTGACGTTAAACAAAGAGATGATGATGATGATTTCTTGGTAAATCAGTTTTTAAGAAGTTAGGTTCCTGTGGCGTCTGCATCCATTTTTTCTCCCTCCCAGTTGATTACTCTGTACAGGGGCCTTTTCCGCCCTTGTATAGAGTATGTCTCTCATGTTTGGGGGGGATCCAATCATACATTTCCCCTAACCACGGTGAAGTCAAAAGCTTTTCGTCTCATCAACTCCCCTCCTCTGACTGACTGTCTTCAATCTTTAAATCACCGCCACAATAATGCTTCTCTCTGCTATCTTCTACTGTAATTTTCATGCTCACTGCTCTTCTGAAGTTGCTAACTGCATGCCTCCCCCCTCCCGCGGCCTTGCTGCACAAGCGAGTGCAGCCCCCTCATGCCCCCCTCATTCTCATCCCTATTCTGTCCATCTTACTAATGCAAGAGATAACCAGTATTTTTACTCTCTCATCCCTTTCACTGGTAAACTCTGGAACTCTCCCCCTGTTTCTATTCTTCCATCTTCCTACAACTTACATTTTTTTAAGAGAGGAGTTTTAAGACATCTCTCGAACTAAATTGTCCCACTCCCCTTTCTGCAGTCTCTTACTGTCCTCTTTATAGGCACTGCCAGCCAGCAGGTTTTTTGTTACTTTTTTATTTTGCCCTTGACCAGTCCTTTGATATGTAGAAAGAATACATAAATAAAAATAAAATGGCCAGCCCAGTACGAGTCAAATGCGAAACATACTCACCTCTGCTTTGCTGTGTGCTGAAATGCTGAATCTGGGATTATAACTCACCATATTAGCTGAGCGCACTTGCATCTGAAAACTGATCTCCTCAACCTGCGTCATGCGAGCAATTTGACTCTCCTCTTCTACCATCCCAAGTTTCACTATCTCTGAAATACAGGTTATTTCTATTTAGTAATGTCAACATATCATGCATTTTCACATGTTATCATTCAAAGTCAATGTACATAACTATATCTATCAAATACAATTAGATTCACAAAATTCAATAGAAAGACTATCTGAGTATATTTGTGGTGCCCCCAGTTGTAGTGACATAAGCGACACACATATAAAACAGAGAAAACAGAATTTGAAGTTAGCAGGCCAAGAGCAAACCTGGATTCTTTACCTCACTCCCGCTCTGAGTGGGACCGATGCAAAGACCATGGTATGGTGCCTACCTCACTTCAGAATGCCTGAAGGGTGATCGGTGCTCCAACCGCACTGGCTGAGAGGATTGTGACGTAGGAAAAATGCTTCATGCACATTGGCCCAGCACCTCTCTCGGTAGCTTACACCGCTTCACCACGGAGATTGCCGATGATTGAAAAATCGCAGGAAATTCCAGTTATGTGCGAGTACACACAAACTTCGATTTCCCGGATATCGGATTTGCCGGACAAAATCCGAGGTCCGGGGATATGTCAGAGTCCCAGATTTATTTATCATTATTATTTTTATTTTTTTTTTTTTTTATGTTGAAATGCCTGGTCCTGTTCGTAAATTGACAAAGTTGTCCGGCGGTCCGAGCGTCTCCTGTCACCCCTGGTCAGTGTCCGTGCCTCCTGCCAGGTGGCACATGCTCAGCAGTCGTATTGTTTACATTTGGGCACACGACACTCACGGTTCACCTGCACGGCCTCCGTCAGTCCCCTGACTCCCACTGCCCCTGGTGCAGGAACATCTCTGAGGCTATTGAACACTTTCTGCTGCCTCCCGCCAGGTGGCAGCATCCTCAGCGGTCGTATTGTTTACATTTGGACACACGACACTCACTGTTCACCTGCACCGCCTCCGTTAGTCCCCTGACCCCCACTGCCCCTGGTGCAGGAACGTCTCTTGAGACTATTGAGCACTTTCTGCTGCCTCCCGCCAGGTGGCAGCATGCTCAGCGGTCGTATTGTTTACATTTGGACACACGACACTCACGGTTCACCTGCATGGCCTCCGTTAGTCCCCTGACCCCCACTGCCCCTGGTGCAGGAACGTCTCTTGAGATTATTGAATACTTTCTGCTGCCTCCCGCCAGGTGCCAGCATGCTCAGCGGTCGTATTGTTTACATTTGGGGACACGACACTCACAGTTCACCTGCACCGCCTCCGTTAATCCCCTGACCCCCACTGCCCCTGGTGCAGGAACGTATCTTGAGACTATTGAACACTTTCTGCTGCCTCCCGCCAGGTGGCAGCATGCTCAGTGGACGCAAAAGTCCGCGGCGGGGTAGTTGATATTGGCGGTTGCCGGACAGTAAATACTAAAGTAGGATAAACGTCCGTGGGTGGGTAATGGCATCGCACTTTTTTTTTTTTTTTTTTTAGAGGATAATTCCTGGACTGTTGCGATTCCCGGACTTATAGTTCCCGGACCAGTGCTCCCCCCTATTAGTCCGGGAAAACGAGGTTTGTGTGTATTTAGACTTTATGAACACTTCCCTTAGAATTCAGGCAATATGACTTTACCTCGGATATCTAGAGACCTTGAACTATACGATGCAACCACCAACTCGGTTTCAAAGGTTATAAATAAACAGAATATCAATGATTGTTTGTTTGTTTGTTTGTTTAGAGGATAATTCCTCAGAGCCATAGTGATCTACCGCTGCAGCTTAGTGCTTAGTGTTGGCCGAAGCCACCACCCCGGGAGGGGGGTCACAAACCCCCGGCTAACACCCGGTACCCATTCACTGCTGGGTGGACAGGGGCTCGGGTTTTAAGAAAGACCACCCATCTATCTTCGCACCATGAGGATTAACTTCTTTCCCAAGGTGTAACATACGCTGGAGTCAGCCAAAGAAGAGTAAATGGTTAAAATAACAGCGAGTGACTACATGTCTTAGCAATACTGAGTAGGCGAAACAACATCACAATAATGAGAGGTATTCTTTACAAGGGGCAGACAAGGTCTCTGTATGGGAGAGTGAGAATATGAGTGTGACTGATAAAGACAACTGGGAACATGCAGTTTCACTTAAAATGATAGATGTTGAGTTGAAATGTGAGACTTTAAATCAAGGTTCTCAATGGAGGGTGGCCTGAAGCATTTTTGCTGAGTGTTGAAGAAGAGGGAGAGTGGTATGAAACTGCCTACAGTATCCTCCAGAGTTTTGCGCTTGCTTTATTCCCAAGGCATAGCGCTAAACTCGAGGATCGCGAAACTCGGGTATTGAAAACCCTGTAAAAATGCTTATTTCCGGTGCGAGGCGTAGTACCATATTTTACAGCTTATAAGACTCACATTTTCCCCCCAAAAATAACCTGAAAAATACTAATGGTCTTCCAAGACGAATGTTGTAGTACTTCCTCAGTACTTACCTGTTACAAGTATTTCAAATACCATAATACGTTCAAATCAACTACGCAATCTGTCCTCACGCTGGTATGTTTACACCCCCCCTTTTGGCGGCAGATTGCCGCGATTGCCGCCAACAGCGTCATCTATCGTCTGCTAGTGTTGATGTATCATTTACCACTAGGCTGTCACACGTATCACAAGCTCTTTTCAGTCCTGGAAATTATCACCCATGGCGAATTCATCAAAATGATTTACTAATACTATCACATACAAGCTAAAAGTTATACGATACACCAAAGAAAATGGAAACAGACCAACAGAAAGACAGTTTTGGATCACCGCTGGGAGAAGCGGTGGCCGAGTGGTCCGCGCCGAGCACATGGCTGGCGGCTGGCTGACAGACGACAGTGGCCGTGCGGTGATGTAAACAAAGGGCATTACCTCCCCTGTAAATGCGGTACACTCACGCTTACTAATCTCTTTTTTGAGGGCTGGGAAAGTGATTGATGGTGTTCATCTATCAGACTATGTCCTCCAGATGTTGGACTCTGGATCTATTCCTCGTTACATTGAAAAATGTAAGGAAATAGGGAATATAGATCCATATAACATACCGCGGCACAAATGGAAGCACATCACGACTCTGCTTGGTGGCGATCCTCCAGGCTTATTACGCCAGTGATCTATACCACTACCTTGTGAGCTTGAAAAGTATATTCAATCACTCTACCCATGTCTACAATTCTTAAAGACTAGTCAATTCACACTGCAGTTTAATACACAGCTTAAGCACTGCAAACGTAGTAATAATAATGAGCTGTAGCTACTACTGTGTGTGTGAGAGGAACGGTGACTGTGGTGTGCGGGAGCAGAGGCCGTCTGAGAGAGCCTCGCCCAGTCGCTTACACAATCAGTGACTACTGAGGGTGGCGCTTGCTTATACCCCGATTGATGATGATATTTATTTAGTTAATGCTAATTTATGCATGGTGCTAATTCATTTATCAGAATACTAAATATATCAATGGAAAGCTAATCCAATTTCGCTTCTACTAATCAATCAATCAATCATTAGGAGCATACGCCGAGGGGGCGCGTCGCCTCGCCCACCCTACGACGCCACTCCCGGGGGTCACCACGTGCGAGCTCCCATGCAGGCTCCTTTCCCATACCAAGCAGCTCTCGACAAGAAACATCAACTTGCCCCAGCCACGAGCCTTGTGGGCGCCCCCTTGGCCTCCTTCACGCCGGATTGTCTCTTACAGATACAACCCGATGGGAAGGATCGGTTGCAGGGTAGCGTGCCACATGCCCATATAGCCGAAGTTGGCGCTGATGGACTATGCAGGTAATAGGCCTCGATTCAGTCTCACGGTGCAATCGCTGATTTGACACGTAATCATCCCAGCGATACCCCATGATTCTGCGAAGACACTTATTACTAAAGGCATTGATTCGTCTCTTCAAGTCACTATTTAGTGTCCATGTCTCACAACCATAGAGTAAGACAGGGATCACAAGCGACTTGAAGATCCGGATCTTTGTCCTTCTGCACAGGTACCGACAACGCCAAATACTCCCGCTGAGCGAGTCCATAACACCGTGGGCTATGCCAATCCGCCGTAAGACTCCTTGACGTGACCCGCCGTCATTATGGACTGCGCTACCAAGGTATGTAAAACTTTCCAAGATCTCAATGTCCTCGCCACACGCATGAACTGACTGTACTGCTTCATCTAGTAAGTCTCCAAACACCTGGACCTTGGTCTTGAGCCAGGAGACCTCAAGTCCCAAAGGCTTTGCCTCCTCGTGCAGCGCCTCGAGAGCCATCACCAGGACCTCCAGCGACTCAGCAAAGATTACTGCATCATCGGCAAAAACAAGATCAGTGATCTTGGTGTTGCCGACGGATGCTCCACAATCACTTTGATCTACAATCTTGTCCAATACCCAGTCCACACAAGCATTGAAAAGTGATGGGGCAAGGACGCACCCTTGCCTCACTCCTGTATTCACAGGAAAGAAGCTGGACACACCTGCCCCACACTTCACAGCACTCTCAGTCCCAGAATACAGACCAGTTATTAAACCAATAGTCCTTACAGGAATCCCTCGAAGTCGCAGAAGATCCCAAAGTGACTCACGATGCACTGAGTCAAATGCCTTCTTGAGATCAACATAGGCTGCAAGCATCCCCTGTCGAAACTCACGTCGGCGTTCCACCAGGACACAAAGCGCTAGGATACGGTCCATTGTTGACTTACCAGGCGTGAACCCAGACTGCTGAGGTCTCTGATGCTTCACCAGATGACTGCGAATCCGTGTCAGCAATAGATGGACAAGCACCTTGCCTGGTACGCTGAGCAGTGTAATACCATGGTAATTGTTGCAGTCCTGATGGTCCCCTTTCCCTTTCCAGATAGGGACGACCAGCCCCTTTTCCAGTCAGGAGGAATGGTACCTGATTGCCACACGGCAGTCAGGACAGCATGCAACCCGCGGATCATGGCCTCACCCCCAGCTTTGAGGAGCTCCGCACTGATATTACAAACACCAGCTGCCTTTCCACCCCTCAACTTTGCTACAGCCTCTCTGACTTCGTCAAGAGAGGGTGCGGTTTCGTCAATGGGAGGATCGGCATCCACTGCCTGTAACCCAGTGGTGTGAAGCTGCTCAGTTGGAGGGTCCACCATGAACAACCGCCCAAAGTACTCAGCCCAACGAGCCATCTGCCCATCCATGTCCGACACGAGGCACCCATCTGCTGTTCGAATAGCACTCACCCGAGAAGGAGACTTGGAACGGAGCTTCTTCAAGGCTCGGTAGGCGGGTCGGAGGTCATTAGCGTTCAAATGACCCTCGACATCCTCAGCGAGACTCCTGACATACCTTTCCTTGTCTCTCCCCAGGAGGGTTCTAGTCCGGCGTGAGAGAGCCCTGTGCTGGTCCCGGTTCCCAGCCTGCCTGGCAGCGCGACTCTCCTCGATTTTCTCCAGCGTCTCCGTCGAGACAGAGCCACGCCTTGACCTCGGGCGCTCCCCAATACACTCCTTGGCAGCCTGTAGAGTTTCACGTTTGAAGGTATCCCGCAGTTCTACAGGGTCCCCGAGAGCACCGAGCACATCAAACCGATTTGAGACTGCCACCGCATACTCATGAGCACCTGCCAAGTCCTTCAGTTTCTCAAGATGAAACACAGTATGGTTACCTCTTGAGATTCTTCTGGACTTGACATGAAGCTTAAGTGTAGCAACAACATGTCTGTGATCTGTTCCAAAGAACTCAGCACTCCGGTAAACCCTGCAGTTCTGGAGGATCCTCCAACGAGTACTAACGAGGATGTGGTCGATCTCCTTAGCTACCCCTCCGGCATTACTATACCATGTCCAGCGGTGCAGCTCTGGCCTCTGATACCAAGAACCTGCAATTCTCAACCTTCTGGATCTTGCAAAGTTCAGAAGCAGAGAACTGTTGGTGTTTCTGGTACCGGAGCCATGGGGACCAACACATAACTCGTAGCCATCTCTCACAGTGCCAGTAGTAGCATTGAAGTCGCCCAAGACAATGAGTGTGTCCCGAGGAGGACCCATTCATTTCTACTAGTTCTACTAATGCAGTCCATTAACTCTTATAAAAATACTGCTTGCGCCACCACGGGCGAGGGCCAACCATTACAGCCCTCGAGTACAGGGCCTACCATCCCACCCTGGAGGTCACTGCCAAACGGCGCTATAGGAACACACACAAAAAAAAAAGGAAAAAAAAAACCGCGTACGAAGCAGCGCGAAACTCTGGGAGATAATGCGCGAAAGTCGGGATGGTAAGAATTTAGGACTCAGCGCAAAACTCGAGGATCGCAAAACTCGCATAGCGTGAAACTCGGGAGGGTACTGTACTAATGGGTGGTAGGACTGAATTTTGAGGTAATCAAGATCAGTAGGCTTCTTACTTACCGATAATCCCCTTCGCTTATGTGTACGCTCATTCACCCAGTCACTTACTCCCTAAACTCAGAATCACTCACCCTGATCATCATTCATTTACTCACCACTCACTAACAATCATCTGATTTCCCCTCTCTCACCTTCCCCTGTGTGTGTGTGTGTGTGTGTGTGTGTGTGTGTGTGTGTGTGGGTGTGTGTGTGTGTGTGTGTGTGTTGTGTGTGTGGTGTGTGTGGGTGGTGTGTGTGTGTGTGTGTGTGTGTGTGTGTTGTGTGTGTGTGGTGGTGGTGTGATGTGTTGGTGTGTGTGTGTGTGTGTGTGTGTGTGTGTGTTGTTGTGTGTGTGTGTGTGTGTGTGTGTGTGGTGTGTGTGTGTGTGTTGTGGTGTGTGTGTCGTGTGTGGGTGTGTGTGTGTGGGTGTGAGTGTGTGTGTCTGTGTGTGTGGTGTGTGTGTGTGTGTCGTGTGGTGTGTGTGTGTTGTGTGTGTGTGTGTGTGTGTGTGTGTGTGTGGTGTGTGTGTGTGTGTGTGTGTGTGTGTGTGTGTGTGTGGTGGGGTGTGTGTGTGTGTGTGGGTGTGTGTGTGTGTGTGTGTGTGTGTGTGTGGTGTGTGTGTGTGTGTGTGTGTGTGTGTGTGTGTGTGTGTGTGTGTGTGTGTGTGTGTGTGTGTGTGTGTGTGTGGGGTGGTGGTGTGTTTTTGTGTGTGTTTACCCCTAGCTCGTAGTGTGGTGATGTGAAAAAAAATATTTTGTGTGACGTGTGTGGATGTCGTGTAGTGTGTGAGTTGTACTCATTCTTGTGTGTCATGTTGTTGTGCAGTGTGTTGTGGAGTGTGAAGTGTGGTGGTGTGTGTTGCAGTGGTGAGTTGGTGTGTGGTGGATGTTGAATATGCCTTGGTCTCCGTGTAATAGTCGTGTGTGTGCGTAGTAGTCTTGTGATGTGCCGTGTATATGAGATCGTGTGTATCAATGTGTGTAGTGTCGTGCCCTGTGTGTGCTGCGATAGCTGTGTGTGTAGGTGTGATGTTGTGTGTTTGTGTGACCGGTGTGTGTTCGTGAATGTGTGTGTAGGTGTGTATGTGTGTGGTGTTGTGGGTGTCGTCAGGTGCTGAGTGTGTGTGCTCATGGAATGTGTGTGTGCACCTGTGAGGTTGTGTTTTCTGAAATGACGCTTGCTGTCAAGAAGGAAGGTTTTTTCGGAACAAGAATAACAAGCAACATGTTGACATCCTTGGTAAGAAACTGGAAGAATCTCATTGTGAAGTGCTTCATGCGAGTGGAGATGCGGACCTACTCATAGCAACAACTGCAGTTCGTAGTTCTTCAAATCCAACACGGTTCTTGTTGGCGAAGACACTGACTTGTTGATACTACTGTGCTATTATTTCAGCAAGAATAGTGCGCACAGTCTCTACTTAATGTCGGAGCCGAAAGGGGTTCATTGAATCCAAGACAATACTTGGACATTGGCAAAGCCCGAGAGGCTCTGGGTGAGACTGTGTGTGAAAACTTCTCTTCATCCATGCATACCTGGGATCGACACGACATCAAGGTCTTTGGGATCGGCAAAGGCAATGGTTGTGTGTAGGAATGTGTGTTCGTAGCGGCCCTATGTTTGTGATGTGTTACGGATGAGATGTGCTGGGTGACGAGTGTGTGTGTGTGGTACGTGTGGGAAACCATCAGAAATTTAAAGAATTGAGAGTAGTAAAATTTCTTGCAGGTGACAACAGACAGCATTGCCCCACGGGTATTCGCAACGAGTCAGTTCATTCCGCTGGGTATTCATCAGGTTTGAGTGGAGGACAACTCATCACTTGCTGGGTGGAGTTCTGGCACGGTGTCCCTGTGTTTGACCTCGTGCAGCACCGAGTACTCTAGTTGTTAGATGTTCATGCAGGGTGGTGCAGTGGTAAACGTTGTGGTTGTGGAAAATGGGCTGCTTGCCATTCGTGTGGTGTGCAGGGTGTTGTTTGCAGAGATCAGTGAGTTTTTGTGTGCTGTGTTGGTGCTGGAAGAGTGGTGGTGTTAAATATTGTGAGGCCTAAGTTCATTGTGTACACATAGTTTGGTAGTGTATCCAACTTCCTATTATTGTGTTGTGTTTGTATTGGTAATTATCTATATGTGTGTGTGCTTGTCTGTGTAGTTGTTTGTACGTGTTGTGTTGTGTGTTGTGTGTGTGTGTGATTTTGTTCAGTCTGTGTGTGTGTTTGTGTGAGTGTGTCGTGTCATCAGCGTGAATGTATGCTTGGTATCCCTTTGGGTAAGTGTCGTGTGTGCGTGTGATGTGACTAGATATGTGTGTGTGTGAGGTGTGTATGTGTGTATCGGTTGTTATTGTGTGTGTGTCGCTAGTGTGTGTCTGAGTGTGGTGTTGTAAATGATGTCGTGCTGTGTGTTAGTATGTAGTGTATCCTTGTGTTTTGAGTGTGGCAAAAAATGTGTTGCGTATGTGTTTTGTGTGTATGTGTGTGGTGTGTCGTGTGGCTCGTGCATGGTGTATAAATAATGTGATGTGTGTTTGTGTGTGTATTGAGTGTTGATTGTGCGTGTGTGTAATTGTGATGTGTGTGTGTGTTCGAGAAGTGTAAGATGTGGTGAGCTGTAAAGAGTGTTGCTATGATGTTGTAGTTGAGTGTGTGTGGTGTTGTGTGTGTGTTGTCAGGTGTCGAAAATATGTTGTTTCTATTGATTTGTGTGTGGGTCCATTGATTGTGTGTGGCTAGTGTGTGTGTGTGAGGGTGGTGTGAGAGAGAGAGAGAGAGAGAGAGAGAGAGAGAGAGAGAGAGAGAGAGAGAGAGAGAGAGAGAGAGAGAGGGGGGGGGGAGAGTAGGTAGAGTCGAGTCGCCATTCTGCTCAGAGCAGAGTCAGATAAGAGGGGGGAAGCTTGGCTACTGCTTATTTTCTAAGCTATCGTTATGGAAAACTTTCTGACGTCTTACAAGCATATTTGGTTTCACTTTCTAGGTTACACAATAATATAAGTGCAGTATTGTTCAGTCGGACTAGAGATAAGTTTGTAATGGCTAGCAAATATGATAATATGTTCATTTCAAATTTTGAAGATAGAATTTTTTTTATCAGTACAATTGTGGCGTAAGTCGACCCAGGCATATAAGTCGACCAAGGATATTAGCAAGCTCTAGAGTTAGCCTAGTGCAGTTAGACCGTATAAGTCGGGGTTGCCGGCGAGCAGTGACTCGCGAGGCGACCTTGGACTGGACTGCTCTGGAAGTGGTGCATTTTGGAGTTGTATTTTGGAATGCTTGCGTTTTAAGGATTTTTAACGTATCAGATAGTAAGATATATAAGGAAGGAGCCTGTGTTGCTAGTGGTTTAGTGGTAGAAGGTGTGTATGTGGGTTAAAATAGTGAAAATTTGTGTTATGGGGTGGCCCCGCAGCAAGAATGTTTCCGTCACTCACTGCCCCGCCAGTCACCTCATCATAACATCTTTAAATCACCCTTATTTAAGGTGACACAGGGTGCTACACTGATTTAGATAATCACACGTGTATATAACAGCTCACCATAATCACTAAGATGTATAATAACGAGTAATAAGACGTTTAACCCTGCCCAACCTACTGTGTAGGTTGGCGGGGGAGCGGGTGGCGAGCCGCCTCTCTCAAAACCCACTGTCATCCGCCTCACCTGTGCCTTCCTGAAGAAGACAGGTCAGCTCCCACGCCTGTGATAGCACCATAGGATATCACCAGGGATCATAGGATTCCTCAAGGGGTCCTCGAACCCCTACTAAATATTACCAAGGAGATCTCCCTTGGTGTTGATAATGATATCCACCTTTGCTTCATGATGCTGCTGCTGCTGCCGCGGCCACGCTGCCAGAGGTGGATGAGATCCTTGCTTGTATTTCATCTCTTTACGGTATTTTATGGCTTATAAGATGCACTATATCCCCTAAAAAATACTCTGAAAAATACTCATCAGGTCAGGTTTTAATCAGGATTCAAACTCTGTACAAGAAGCTTCCCATTTCCAGACGCTATCCACTCATCCACTGCCTCCCCATCGCTTAATCATTGCTGGTAAACACAACCTACAGTGCGATAGGAAACAACCCCAAAGTATCTTCACGTCAGCCTGTGATACAAAACACTTGCATCTCAGCTGAGTCAGGTGCCCTAACCACCACACTGCCAAGGTGCCGTCATGATGAAAAGGATAAACACTTTCTGCTACATATTTCCTTTATGAAAACATAAAATTCCTAAGGACGTAAGTTATCAACCTTCCACACTTGTCCTTTTGGTCCTTTCACAACACAAGGAAAATGCAGACACATGAACTAAATTCCCATATCCTAGGAATAAATAAAGTTATGATGATTGTGGAAATCATCCACCAACCACCCTCTCAATTAGTAGAGTGGTAGTTTGTCCACCCCCCTTGTGAGGGAGGTATTGTTCACTCACCATAGGGGGAGAGGAATATATATATATACACACAGCCCTCGTTTTCCCGGACCTCCATTTCCCAGATATCGGATTTGCCGGTCAAAATCCGAGGTCCGGGGATATGTCAGAGTCCCGGAGAAATGCCTGGTCCAGTCCGTAAATCGACAAAGTTGTCCGGCGGTCCGAGCGTCTCCTGTCACCCCTGGTCAGTGTCCGCGCCTCCCGCCAGGTGGCAGCATGCTTAGCGGTCGTATTGTTTACATTTGGGCACACGACACCCACGGTTCACCTGCACCGCCTCCGTCAGTCCCCTGACCCCCACTGCCCCTGGTGCAGGAACGTCTCTGAGACTATTGAACACTTTCTGCTGCAGTGTCCGCGCTTTCACTCCCACCGTGTAGTGCTACGCTCTCAACTCCTCACCCTGAACGTCGCCACCTGTGACCTGCCCACCCTGCTGGCGGTGGCTGGCGTCCATCCCTCCTGGCAACACGCTGTCATCCGCCTCACCAGTGCCTTCCTGAGGAAGATAGGTCAACTACAGCGCCTGTGATAGCATCACAGGACATCACCAGGGCTCATAGTGTTCCCCAAGGGATCCTCGCAACCCTAAAAACAACAACAAAGTGACGTAAAAGTCCGCAACGGGGTAGTTGATATTGGCGGTTGCCGGACAGTAAATACTAGAGTAGGATAAACGTCCGGGGGTGGGTAATGGCCTCAGACTGTTGCGATTCCCGAACGTTTACGGTTCCCGGACCAGTGCTCCCCCCTAATAGTCCAGGAAAATGAGGGTTGTATATATATACAGGGAGATCCCGAAGATACGAGCAGTTAGGTTCCACCTGGCATAATCGTAAAGCGAAATCTCGTATAACGAAACACATAACTAATGGTAAAATATAGGTTTGGTTCCAGGACCCCATCAATTTAAAAAAAAGAAAAAAAGAAGACATGTTTTTCAAGCTAAAATAAACTATAGCAAACACAACAAACACACAGCGTCTATATTACCCACACTGTACTACCTATTCTGTAGAAAAAGCATTCTGAAAGAGAAAATAGCACACAAAATAACATAACTGCACATTAATTAAACATAAAACATGCATAACAAGCAAAAAAGACGTTGTAATGTATGGGACGCTGTGTGATACAAGAGAAGGTAGTGTAGCAGTCCCAAGGTTGGGGCCACACACCTGATAATTACCCCTAAAGGTCAGGCCGTGCCATATGCTTAATTACCCTTCAGGTCACACCTTGCTAGGGGTGACCTGACTGCGGTCCCAAGGTTGGGGCCGCACACTTGCTAATTACCCCTAAAGGTCAGGCCGCGCCATATGCTTAATTACCCTTCAGGTCAAGCATTGCTAGGGGTGACCTGACTGCGGTCCCAAGGTTGGGGCCGCACACCTGCTAATTACCCCTAAATGTCAGGTCGCGCCATATGCTTAATTACCCTTCAGGTCACGGCTTGCTAGGGGTGACCTCACTGGGGTCCACAAAATCCCCCTTTGTCCAGCCTGGGAGTGGTAGGGTGGGCATTTTGAACTTGATCAAACCCTCAGTTTAAACTCACTCACATTCAAACTCACCCCAGTTTGAATGTCGTATCATTGGATTTTCGATCTCGTATATTGAAAATAGACCCTAATTTACACATCTCGTATCATCGGATTCTCGTATACCGAATGCTCGTATAACGGGACCTCCCTGTATATATATACAGGGAGGTCCCGTTATACGAGCATTCGGTATACGAGAATCCGATGATACGAGATGTGTAAATTAGGGTCTATTTTCAATATACGAGATCGAAAATCCAATGATACGACATTCAAACTGGGGTGAGTAAAATTATCAAGTTCAAAATGCGGGCCCTCCCACTTCCAGGCTGGACAAAGGGGGATTTGGTTGACCCCAGTGAGGTCCCTCCTAGCAAGCCGTGACCTGATGGGTAATTAAGCATATGGCGCGACGTGACATTTAGGGGTAATTAGCAGGTGTGCGGCCCCAACCTTGGGACCTGCAGTCAGGTCACCCCTAGCAAGGCGTGACCTGAAGGGTAATCAAGCATATGGCGCGGAATGACCTATAGGGTAATTAGCAGGTGTGCGGCCCCAACCTTGGGACCGCTACACTACCTTCTCTTGTATCACGCGGCGTCCCCTACATAACAACGTCTTTTTTGCTTGTTATGCATGTTTTATGTTTAATTAATGTGCAGTTATGTTATTTTGTGTGCTATTTTCTCTTTCAGAATGCTTTTTCTACAGAATAGGTAGTACAGTGTGGGTAATATAGACGCTGTGTGTTTGTTGTTTGCTATAGTTTATTTTAGCTTGAAAAACATCTTTTTTTTTTCTTTTCTTTTTTTAATTGATGGTCCTGGAACCAAACCTATATTTTACCATTAGTTATGTGTTTCGTTATACAAGATTTCGCTTTACGAGTATGCCAGGTGGAACCTAACTGCTCGTATCTTCGGGACCTCCCTGTATATATATATATACAGTGGTACCTTGACTTACGAGTGCCCCAACTTATGAGTTTTCCCAGTTACGAGCAGTCGCTCGGTCAATTTTTTGCTTTGAGTTGCGAGCCAAAATCAGAGTTACGAGCGATTTATTTATTAATTTTTTTGTTACGAGCGAGCTTCAGATACGCCGCCGCTAGTTGGCGCAGCGAACGCCACAACATCCGCCCAGCATCCCGTGTCTCACTCGTTCACTTCACGTGGTTACCTCGCCGTGGAAGCATGTTGTGTTGTGCTCACACAGGCGAATGCAAATGGCGGAGGGTGAGTGCAGTACGTTTAGCGGCAGTTCCACCCACAGATGTTTCCAACAGCTGATACACAGAGTATAAACACTGGCGAATGCAAATGGTGGAGGGTGAGTGCAGTCCAGTCATATAGGTACAGTAAAAAAATTGGTGTGTTTTTTTGGGGACTGGAACGGATTAATGGTATTTCAATTAATTGCAATGGGGGAAATTGATTTGATATACGAGCAAATTGAGTTACGAGTTCGATCAATGAACTAATTAAACTCGTAAGTCAAGGTACCACCGTATATACAGTAAACCCTCTCGTATTCGAACCCTCATTATTCGGACTTCGGCATTATTCGGACCTTTTTTTTTTTTTTTTTTATAATACGGCAGGGCGGCAAGAATTTATGTGAAAGCCCTGAATATCATATTGCACTTCATAATTGCATTATTTCATTATTGCATCCCTAAATGATATTTACGTCAAAAAAATAGAATGATTATTTACACATTTATTTTCTTTCTTTTTCTCAGATATGTACCCTACAGCAGTGTTTCTCAACCTTTCAAGCTTTGTGGACCCCTTACATCCACTTACATATTCAGGGGACCCCTTGGTACGGGATTAGATAGGATATAGTAATTTTACATTTGTATGTAAGAATGGTTAATAAAAGGTTTTCTTTTCACAGGAAGTGGTGTTTGTTATTATCAGATTGTTTTCATTGTACAAACATGATACAAAAATAAAAGAAAAAAAAATCCGTGTATATTTACGAAATGGAAAATAAAGTAAACTTCACTTTTAAGAAAACAGAATAATTAGGCTTTCAAAATGGTAAACTCTTATTTAGCGACTCTGAAAAATTAAGTTACAAATAACATGTTCATATAAAAAGCTTCCCACATAAAATTTTGTTTATGATCAATTACCTTTTTCTTTATCTGCAAATGATGTTTATGTTTCACTTAATTAATGTGATACTTGCTGCTGACTGCTGGCAATGATGTTATCAATGCGTGGGGGTATTCTTGATGAACTGACACGCATGTCACCTTCGATCCTTAATCTTGACCTATATTTAGTTTTCAGTGCTGTCATGGCTGAAAAGCTTGACTCACATAGGTAGGTGGTGGTGAAAGGTAACAACACTTTCATAGCTGCTCCGTGAGAAATCGGGAACTCATGAGAACATTGAGCCCAGAAGGTTTCTAGTGGCACTGCACTGAATCGAGTCTTCATGGTACCATCGCATGATAGGTCAATGAGCTCCTCTAATCATTTTGACTGTGAGGCTTCTGGGAGCTTCATCTCAATATTATCAATGAAGGGGTTTTCTATCCACTGGTAAGAAGCAGCCTGCTCCTCAGTTAGCTCAGGGAAATAGCTGTTGAATTTCTCCAACAACTTTGACAGGTGCAATGTTACCTGTGCTTTGACTACATTTAAACTAATGCCTCTGTCTTGAATGAATGCATGCATATTTTCAAACATATCAGTGATTCCTGACAAGGTACGAACACGCCACAACTTCAGCTTTCTTTTGAAAGCCTCAATTTTTTGGTACTGAGAAATGTTGTTTGTGTTTGCACCTTGCATTGCTTTGTTCAGCTTATTTACTTCGCTGAATATGTCTGCCAGGTAGCTCAGCTGAAGAAGCCATTTATCATCATTAAAGAAATCTGCAAGCTCAGGCTTCTTCTCTGAGAGGAATGTACACAGCTCCTCCCTTAGGCTGAATAAGCGTGTGAGCATCCGCCCGCGGAACAACCCTCTCACCTCTGTATGCATAAGTAGCAGAGGTGGGCAAGAGCGATACTTAGTGCGATACAGTAAAAGCCTTATAACTCGGCACGACAGGGGCTCTGGCCCTTGCCGAGTTATTCAATGTGCCGAGTTATGCAATGTCCTCCTCTGATATGGGTAAAAAAAAAAAAAAAAAAAAAAAAAAACAGTACAGGGAGGTCCCATTATACGAGCATTCGATATACGAGAATCCGATGATACGAGATGTGTAAATTAGGGTCTATTTTCAATATACGAGATCGAAAATCCAATGTTACGACATTCAAACTGGGTGAGTAAAATTACCAAGTTATTTACTAAAATTATAAAGTCATTTACTGACTATATGATTTTACCTAAGGTTGTACGATAATCAATCTGAAAATATGATAATTCTGGTGGCTCAGTACAACTATGTGGCCTACAAAAATTCACAACCCTGGGCGAGAAGCCAGCAACGGAGGTAGTATGGCCAGCAACAACCTGCTCTCGCACTACCTAGATACTATTTTCCCTAATGACGAAAGCTACAAAGCTCCCTCGATAGGTCGTAAACGAGTAGGAAGGTTGTGACTGGCTAAGGCGTCATCCGTCACCAGCCAATGACAAACAGTTTTTAAAACTTCTCGACCAATCACAAGCCAGCGAGACATATTTCCGGGCAAGAATGGCATGCCAGACTGCCTCTCTCCGCCTTCTGTCCCCGTCATCTAAAACTAATTCTCGTTTTATTTTGAATGCTTGCGTTTTAAGTAGTTTTAATGTATCAGATAGTAAGATGTATAAGTAAGGAGCCTGTGTTGCTAGTGTTTTGGTGGTAGAAGGTGTGTATGGGTGTTAAAATGGTGAATATTTGTGATATGGGGTGGCTCCGCGGCAAGTATTTCTCCGTCACTCACTGCTCCGCCAGCTCGGCCAGCAGTCACCTCATCATAACATCTTTAAATCACCCTTATTTAAGGTGACACACGGTGCTACATTGATTTAGATAATGACACGTGCATATAAGATCTCACCATAATCACTAAGTTGTATAATAACGAGTGATAAGACGTTTAACCCTGCCCAAACCTACCGTGGCGGAGGAGGCGGCGGCCTGCCCCGTCCGCCGCCTCTCTCAAAAACCGCCGTCATCCGCCTCACCTGTGCCTTCCTGAAGAAGACAGTCAGCTCCTACGCCTGTGATAGCACCATAGGATATCACCAGTGATCATAGTAGGATTCCTCAAAGGGTCCTCGCTTTCCTAATAAATAATTACCAAGGAGATCTCCGCTGGCGGCGGACATCGGCCGCCGCCCGCGCAACACAACACCCCGTTATCAGCTGTATAATATGTGCCTTCCTGAAGAAGTCAGGTCAGCTCCCATGCATGTGATAGCACCATAGGATATCACCAGGAATCATAGGATTCCTCAAGGGGGTCTTGCACCCCTACTAAATATTACCAAATTTTATTATAGCTTGAAAAACGTGTCTTTTTTTTTATTTTTTTTTATTTTTTTTTATAATTGTTGGGGTCCTGGAACCAAACCTATATTTTACCATTAGTTATGTGTTTCGTTATACGAGATTTCGCTTTACGAGTATGCCAGGTGGAACCTAACTGCTCGTATCTTCGGGACCTCCCTGTACAGGGAGGTCCCGAAGATACAAGCAGTTAGGTTCCACCTGGCATACTCGTAAAGCGAAATCTCGTATAACGAAACACATAACTAATGGTAAAATATAGGTTTGGTTCCAGGACCCCATCAATTAAAAAAATAAAAAAAAAAAAAAAAATTTCAAGCTAAAATAAACTATAGGAAACACAACAAACACACAGCGTCTATATTACCTACACTGTACTACCTGTTCTGTAGAAAAACCATTTTGAAAGAGAAAATAGCACACAAAATAACATAACTGCACATTAATTAAACATAAAACATAAATGATGTCATCAAGCTCATCATCAGTCACCAGCCAATGATAAACTGTTTTTAAAACTTCTCAACCAATCACAAGTCAGCGAGACATATTTCCGGGCAAGAATGGCATGCCAGACTGCCTCTCTCCGCCTTGTCCCCGTCATCTCAAACTAATTCTCGTTTTATTTGGAATGCTTGCGTTTTAAGGAGTTTCAATGTATCAGATAGTAAGATATATAAGTAAGGAGCCTGTGTTGCTAGTGTTTTGGTGGTAGAAGGTGTGTATGTGGGTTGAAATAGTGAATATTCGTGTCATGGGGTGGCCCCGCGGCAAGAATTTTTCTCCATCACTCTGCCCCGCCAGTCGCGCCTCATCATAACATCTTTAAATCACCCTTATTTAAGGTGAAACACGGTGCTACATTGATATAGATAATGACACGTGTATATAACATCACACCATAATCACTAAGTTGTATAATAACGAGTAATAAGACGTTTAATCCTGCCCAAACCTACTGTGGCGGCTCCAGCGGCGCCGCCACTCAAAACTTTTGAGTAAAAACCCGCCGTCATCCGCCTCACCTGTGCCTTCCTGAAGACAGTCAGCTCCCACGCCTGTGACAGCACCATAGGATATCACCAGGGATCATAGGATTCCTCAAGGGGTTCTCGCTCCCCTACTAAATATTACCAAAGACATCTATCTCCCTTGGTCTAATGGTGTTGATATCCACCTCACGGGCTTCATGGGCTGGCTCATGCTGCTGCTGCTGCTACCAAAGGCTGTGCTGCCAGACGTGGATGAGTCCCTTGCTTGTATTTCATCTCTTTACTCATATATATGAATGATATCCATCCAAATGCAATCATGTCTACATTCACCTAGAGAAATGATATTTCATAGCATACCAAACAATAATAAGCGAGCCTGGAGACTTCCTACCTCTGCTAATACCAGTCTCGAGCAGTCGTTGGCCAGTCTGCACGTTATTTTCAGATTGATTATCGTACAACCTTAGGTAAAATCATATATGTAGTCAGTAAATGTTTATACTTTGAGTAAATAATTTGTAATTTACTTTAGTAAATAACTTGGTAATTTTACTCACCCCAGTTTGAATGTCGTAACATTGGATTTTCGATCTCGTATATTGAAAATAGACCCTAATTTACACATCTCGTATCATCGGATTCTCGTATATCGAATGCTCATATAACGGGACCTCCCTGTACTGTAAAAGCATAAAAACTAAACTTACCAGTGAACGGGTGGGTAGAATGTGCTGGATTTGATATCAAACTCAGCACAAATAGCACGCATGGACGCACCTGCATCCATCCTTGCCAGCACTTTCACCTTTTTCTGCAGGCTCAGGGCCTCAGGCTCTTCAATTTTATTCCCTTCCTGCTGGAGACACCCTTGCGTGATGGAGCTGACATCTTGATATACAGTACTGTATGATGTAATCCCAAAACACGTAAAATAGGTGGCAAATTAAAGCAAAGGTCGGGAACCAGTGCGTAGGCTGCGCCGTGTTTTTGTCGTCCAAACACCGTCTTGGATTACGAATAGCAATCCAATAACACTTGCTGAAATGTGTGTTATACTACTTTGTGATATTAATTGCAATGTTTTGCATTGATTATTATTTCGGCTTCTACCAAGCTTGTTGTGTTTTTGAAGCAGAAACCAATTCTTTTTCAATTTCGACAAAAAGCGGAATTCGTATCCAAGACGGTGCTTTGACGACATAAACACGGCTCAGCTGATAGCCTACACGCTCGTTCCCGACCTTTGCTTTACTTTGCCACCTATTTTACGTGTTTTGGGATTACATCATACAGTACTATATTTCAAGATGTCAGCTCCATCACGCAAGGGTGTCTCCAGCAGGAAGGGAATTAAATTGAAGAGCCTGAGCCTGCAGGAAAAGATCAAAAGGACAAAAATACGACTTTATGCGACTGACGATATGCCGAGTGTAAGCGAAGAGATGCAGTTATAACATCAATATGCCGAGATACATTATTTTTTGCCGACTTTCTGTTTACATGTTCACAGAAGAGGTTGTGAGAGCATGATATGCCGAGTGAAAACCAAGAGATGCAGTTTAGGTGAGGCGGTAGCAGAGTGGTTAGCGTCACCGGATGGCGTTCTCGAGGACTCAATTTCGACAAAAAACGGAATTCGTATCCAAGACGGTGCTTTGACGACATAAACACGGCTCAGCTGATAGCCTACACGCTCGTTCCCGACCTTTGCTTTACTTTGCCACCTATTTTATGTGTTTTGGGATTACATCATACAGTACTGTATTTCAAGATGTCAGCTCCATCACGCAAGGGTGTCTCCAGCAGGAAGGGAATGAAATTGAAGAGCCTGAGCCTGCAGGAAAAGATCAAAAGGACAAAAATATGACTTTATGCGACTGACGATATGCCGAGTGTAGCGAAGAGATGCAGTTATAACGTCAATATGCCGAGATACATTATTTTTTGCCGACTTTCTGTTTACATGTTCACAGAAGAGGTTGTGAGAGCATGATATGCCGAGTGAAAACCAAGAGATGCAGTTTAGGTGAGGCGGTAGCAGAGTGGTTAGCGTCACCGAGTGGCGTTCTCGAAGACTCGAGTTCGATCCTGAGTGAGACCCATAAATCCACTTGAAATCTTTCTGCACCATCGAGTGGCCTAAGAACACCCACATGCCCTGTCCATTAACTCTACCTTCGACTGTGAGTGCATGGGAGGACACAGGGGGCGGCATGAGCCTCTAATCACAGGCGTCACTATAACAATCCTGCCTGCGCCATCACGGGCGAGGGGCAACCATCACAGCCCTCGAGTGAGCCTCCAGGGCCTACCATCCCACCCCTGGAGCTCATTACACGTGCTAGGCATAGGTGTAAAAAAAAAATATTCTGAGATATACAGTGCGAGTTATAAGGGTTTTACTGTACTGCAATACTATCGCACCGCCAAAGAAGGATCGCAGTATCGCTAAAGCATTCAAAGTAGCGGAGTATAAGTATCGCAACTCAAGTATCGCTTAAATTTCCCGCGGTACTTCCCGTGTGTGTTTTATATTTTAAATAAAATTTGTCAGTTTAAAAATAAATATATTACAATGTTTTAATGTGCCTAAACTGTAGTTTAAGTAAACTAGATCTTTTTTTGGCTAATACAGTGTTTTCTTAGGTAGCAAAGTATCACAAAGCAAAATTTTTGGTATCGCAGTATCGCGTATCGTTTTAAGAAAATCCGAAAAAGTAGCGGAGTATCGCTTATCGAACTAGCGGGAAAAAAGTATTGCAGTATCGTTATCGCACTACCAAAAAAAAGTATTGCGCCCACCTCTGATAAGTAGAGATATATAGTCTGCACCTACTTCCTCACAGAGTGCAGCAAACAGACTGGAATTTGTGGCCCTTGCTTTAACGAAGTTTACAATTTCTACAGCAGTGTTCATAACTGCGTGAAGCCCAGGCTCCAAGTCTTTTGCAGCGAGCATTTCTCTGTGCAAAAAACAGTGAGTTGCAATGGCACGGGGAGCAACTTCTAATATTCTGGTCACGACTCCTTTATGCCTGCCGATGCAATTAGTCCAACTGATTCCATTATCTATAATAATATAAGCGAAAGTGTGTCTGTGTGTGTGTGTGTGTGTGTCCGCGATAGGTGCCGCCCCAGTGCCCCAATCCCATCATATGGCACAGTTTTGGAGCCGGGTTGACCAGGGGCACATTTTAAGCCCACTTATGGGATGATCCGATCACTTTTATTTATGTTTTATTTTTAGTAGCCTATTAGCGAGAATTGTGAAAAAAAAGTGGGTTGCGAGAATTGAGGAAACCTTGATGTAGGATGATGGGTAATGGGTGAGTGAATGGGGGGGGGTGATGGGTAATGGGTGAGTGAATGGATGGGGGGAATACATACATTTCTACATCCATGATTTCAGGAAAGTTAGAAGGGGCTATCTGGAGAGTCTGTGTTTGGTGGGCTTTCGGCCCACCAATAGCCCTCCGCAGGAGCTAGCGAAAAAGTCCGCCCAGAGGGCGGCTTTGCGGCTAGTCCTTCATAAAGTCATCCAGAGTTTGAAACACGTCCATTCCTGTAGTTGTTGCTTTCACCTCTTTGCAAAACAAAAATTCCTCTCGTAATTCATTCTCCCACATATAGCGCACAAACGCCAGTAGATGTGACATTTTGGACACATCTGTTGATTCATCCAGCTGGATGGCAAAGTCATTGTTACGGAGACGTGCAGTGCATTGTTCCAGTATGTCTTCAGACATTGATGAGATGCGGCGTTTCACAGTGTCATTTGATATTGGAATTTTTGTTAATGCCTTAGCTTTTTCATCCCCTTGCATTTCCCTGACAATTTCAATTGCACAAGGCATGATCAATTTTTCCCCAATTGTGTGAGGCATTTTCTGTTGGCAAATTTTCTGAGCCACAATATATGAGATCTTAAGCAGTTTTTTATCCATAGTGGTAGTGGCCTTTAACCCGACTTGTGCACTGCGCAGTTCTTTAGCTTTGCGCTCAAAAAATTATGTTGACTTATCCTTGTATTGACAATGCTTTGCCTGGAAGTGCCTAATTAACTTTGAGGGCTTCATACTCTCATTGGACAGCACTCTGCAGCAAAGGACGCACTGTGGCTGTTCAACACCTGCACTTGGACTTACTACAAAGCCATAGTTAAGGTAAATATAATCATATTTCTTAATTTTTGAGTCCATAACATGACCAGAACTAATCTTCCTCTTCCTCTCAACGGATGTGACCTCTGACTCATCATCTGAAGATTTTAGCTCATCACTGTTTGTTTGGTAGTTCTTGTTTTGATGAGGACGGTCTAATAACATATTTGTCAATTTTCTTCACAGACAGGTAAACACCAGTCTGGAAAAAGAAAGAAAGAAAAAAACTTTAAGGTGAAGAAGACCTACATATTTGTTGCACAGTGTCAGTATTTTAGTGCGGTCAAATGAAAAACAAGCAAACAAACAAATTAAACATTATGCGAAAACTTACAATCCACAAGGACAGCCAGTCACGCCACGTGTTCAGTCAGCAGCAGTCGTCAGCAGAATGAATACAGCTCTCGGGCTGAGCTCTGGGCAACGCGCTGTGTAGCTATTGCATCATGTTATGCCACCCCGGAAGCAACGTTGCCAACAAATATAGCTTCCTCACTTTTTTAAAGCATTTAGTGATAGGAACATTATAATATATTATACAAATCATCGCCACATTCTGAGAGATGCAACTAGCCAGGGAAAAACTAGAAAAAAAACTGGACATCTCGATTAAGACACATTCGGCCGCTTTTTTAAACATGGACTAGGGAGAGTCTAACGTGGAGCTTCCATGTTAGACTCAAGTGGTACCAATGCCAAGAACTTTAGCCTTTAGACGCCAGCAGCGAGAGCTAACATGGTCTTATGTTGATCCACGACTGCGCTTGGGTTGGCAGCCCTGAACCAGGGAGATCATATATTGGGGGACGGAGAGCGGAAGTCATTTGTCTCCGCGCCCTGCTACCGAGAACAACAAAACACAGCATACCATATATGAACCTATATTCTTCATTTATTCACTTTTTTACCCACATTTTCCTTGATCTTCATAGCTCTTCCCATTATCTGGAGTCAAGATTGTCATGGTCATGTTATAGTTATTATTTACTTGCACAACTAATGATGCCTTAATCACTAGTTGATAGTTGATAGTTTGATAGCTGATAGTTGATAGTTGACTAGTTTTTTAGTTGATAGTTGGAGTATGTGAGAGAGAGAGAGATCATGCATGAGTGAGAGGACAGTAGGATGTGAGAATGAGGTGGATAGATGTGTGGAAATGGGAGACTTCTGCCGTGGCCTCCCCATAGAGGGATGTAAGGAACCGCTGTTAGCGTAGACTAGACTATTATGACCAACAAGAGAATAAATGTCTCCTCTGTTTCCATTAATTAAATGCAAGTGCTGCTGTATAGTCATATAAGTGAGTGACTATTATATTGCTGATAGTCTGGACTCGGCGGGCGAGGAGAGATAAACAAACCCAGATTTCGTAGGGCGCCAAACGCGGTCTTTAAAAAAATATTTCAGATGCTTCATAATCTGCAGTAGACGCATGTATACACTCATATTTTGCCAAACAGAATATTGACAATACCGCTAATTTGTCTTAGCATGGGCATTTGCATAGTATCGTAAATATCATTAGACTCAAGTGTTGGACAGGGTCCTGAGTGTCTAACATTTCCAATACTATTCTCGTTAGTTTTAGACCAACTTAAGACTAATCCCCCCCGGAAAATGTTTAGAAAACGGAAATGCCTGTCTAAAGCCGCGGTTAGTCTTAGGTTAGCCAAGTCCACGTTTAAAGAATCGGCCGATTGTGTAATCATGAATTATAAAAAACTGAGCCATGACAGGATTAACTGTAATATGTTGAATTCCCCGTCCTGCGGACCCCTTGATAGGTTTCTGCGGCCCCCCAGGGGTCCGCGGACTCCTGGTTGAGAAACACTGCCCTACAGTATACAGATTTCTACAGATTTTTTGCCCGAGATTCTCAATTTATGTAAATTTTGTCTAGCAACACTGCTTTTTAGTCTCGCCCCTGTTTTCTTATGGTAAACACCTCATTACCCAGTCTGTGTTCGGACAATGGCGCGCTTTTGTGGTCCAGAGTTTGGGGCTTTTGGGGCTGTTCCTGGGGGGGGGGGGGGGGTCATTTTTTTTTTCTTTCTTCCAAATTCTCGCATTATTCGGATCCTTGCATTACTCGGACCACTCCTTGGCCCAATTAGTCCGAATACGAGAGGGTTTACTGTGTATATATATATATATATATATATATATATATATTATATATATATATATATATATATATAATTAAAATTATATATATATATATATATAATATATATATATATATACCGTATTTGCTGGCGCATAAGACGCACCTCCGCATAAGATGCACCCCTATTTTACTAGGAGGTTTTTAGAAAAAATAAAATATTGGTGTTTTTGAGGGAAAAAATAAATTTCGTAAATTTATCAAGTTATTAAAAAAAAAAAGGATTTGTAGGGGAAAACAAATTATTATGAGAATGTACCTAAATAAAATATTCACAGTGCAGTGAATGTGAATGAAAAATTATACTATAGTTAAAATGTAAAGGGAATGGCGGTAATCAAAATCGGTCATAATATATTGTAGGATGCCCCCCACGAATTGATATTCTAATATTTTGCTACCTATGACATATAGCTTAGATTTAATGTTGTAGGTATGCCTTTTTTGCTTTTCTGCTATGTGTTTAGACTTTGTGGAATATTTGAAGTATAGATATTGGTATTATTTTGGTAGGCTTTCAAAAGTCCTAGAACTCTTACCTACACCATCGTGTAGCTTTCTTCATTCTGAGTATTTTGAGCCCCATTTCCCATGGTGCAATTGAATAATAATGGAATTACACGTAGTACCGAAAATCTACCGTTATTTCAGCCAGAAAGTTAAGTTAGGTTAAATCAGATTAGGTTAGGTTAGAGGTGGGGTTTGGTTTAGTAACAGATGATATAGAGAAAAAACGAATATTACCAATAATATGACAGTGTGAAGCATAGCAATGTTTGCGGGGCGGACCTGGAGGGGCAGGTTGCCTCCCCCCCCACACACACATGTAAACAAACATTGATGTCCGACAAAAATGAGAGCCAGATTAATTCAAAACACATCAAAACTATTCAGGAGGACTAAGTTTCGGCCTCGAAATTGGTGTTTGTCCAATAACAAAAAAATTACGAAGATATTCAGGTAACACGGTAAGGTAACCATCTCTACCTTGTTGTTATTGTTGTAATTGTTGAAGGGCACCGTTGTCGGGATCGACGATGTTTTATCGATCGACGACTGGTTTACACCCATGAATCTATCACAGTCGCGAGGGTTGATTAGTCTTCTTCAGGCAGGTACAGGTGAAGGCTGGTTCACACTCTGAAATCACGGCAGCGTCAGCCGTGCCTTGTATTCACAATAGTCGTGACGGTTCCGTCATTTTCGGCAGTTCCTGCTCACCCTCTAAGCAGACATGGTGCCTCAGAGGCTATGGTTGAAGAAATTTGCATTAATAGCACTTCTGTTGGATGAAGAAGAGGAGTTGAACTCTAAAAGACACTTGAAAATTCCATCACCATTTTCTGCCTCCCTTCTATCATCTCCTTCCAACTGTTGTGTCAACTTGTGTGGCCCGAGTCGAATGCGGGTTAAGGCTACAACTAATATGCGGGATGTTTGTCTTTTCCATGGGTGCGGGGATGACTCTGAGTGGTAATGACCCATGGTGGGTGCACGGAGGGTGTCGCCAAGTGAAGTATCCCAGGTGAAGCGGCAGACCTGAGATATCAGACGTTTTACAATGGAGAGCAGCAGCGGGGGGTGGATGATGTTTAAAATCTGATACAGCCATCTTGGCAGCAACAATCGCTATCATGTTGCCCCAGCTCATGTTTTCTCTTAATTAAACTCGAACCTTTTCTTAGTATTATACATTACTGCTGATAACACACTTACAAATTTGTGCTCAGTGGACTACTTCTCAACACAGATCCCTCCAGATCCCCTTAGTAATACACCACCGGCTGTTCTGCATTCTCTGCCCGACCTCTCATTCGCTAATATGGCTGCATTATACGCAGGGTGAACTTTGCATTCCTTTGTAAGGGAAAAAACTGCGTCTTATGCGCCGGCAAATACGGTATATATATATATATATATATATATATATATATATATATATATATATATATATATATATATATATATATATATATATATATATATATATATACAGGAGAACCTCATTTAACCGGCATTCAAAACAACGGCACTAATCGACCCAGGCTTTTTTTTTTTTTTTTTTTCACTGATAAACTCTGGAACTCTCTTCCTGTTTCTATTTTTCCACTTTCCTAAGAATTACATCTTTTCAAAAGAAGAGTAACAAGACACCTCCCGAACTAAATTGGCTCACCCCTCTTTTTTATTTTATTCTCTGACTGTCTTCTTTATAGGGACTGGCAACTAAGCGGACTTTGTGTTACCCATTTTTGTTGTGCCCTTGGCCGGTTCCTTGTGTTGAAAAAAAAAAAAAAAAAAAAAAAAAGGGATTTTGGGCGATTCCATAAGAGTTACTCTCAAAACAACGGCAAAATGAGTTATCCGGCACGCGCTCCCCCCCGAGGGTGCCGGATAAACGAGGTTTTCCTGTATATATATAAAATCACCTCACTTCAACCTCGTTCATGGTCACTGATGATGGAAGAGTGAGTGAGGGCGTGGGTGGATTCGTGAATAAGTGAGTGAGTGAGGGGTGTGGGTGGGTTAAGGAGTGAGTGAGGGAGTGAGTGGGTTGGAGGGGTGTTGAAGAAATGAGTGAGGGCGTGGATGGGTTAATGAGTAAGAGAGCGACGGCGTGGGTGGATGGGCGGGTAGGTGAATGAGAGTGAGCGAGATTTGACCCCATTAATTGACACCACCGTGTGACTTCATTAGCTAGGTAGAATTTCTGCCCAGCTGCCTGGGTGTGGACGTGGCATGGGGATTATCCCTCAGCCTCCTCAGGTCAAGGAGATAACTAAGGTGGCGTGGGATTGAAGGAAGATATTGTTGATGCCATCATGCTTTTACGAGGCAATACATAAAATAAATGCATCCTAATTTAGGTATATATATATAATATATATATATATATATATAGTTAATGATTTGTAGAGGTGTATTTTGTGGCGTCCATTCGGAAGTATAATTATACTTTTTTAAGCTCCGCCCCTGCTTGCCATCACAAAATACGATTGTAGCGCTGCCAGACGCTTCTACAGACGGAGCCGAAGGAAAATGTGTCGTACATTCACTGGGAGAGCCAGACAGACCTCGCTCTCACAACCTTACCAACTGTAATTCGAAGACGGAGCATCATGGAAGACAGCAACAATGATTACTTCCCTTCTTCTTTCAGCCTCACTGTTTGACCTATTCTTTCTCAGACTCCTACATTTCCTATTTGACTGTTTCCTTTCTTTCCTGGCCTTGTCGATCTCATTGTTCCACCAACTCTTTCTTGTCCTGTCATTTGCTCTCTTTCTTGTTCTGCCTATGCTCTCTTCTGCCACTTTGTTAAGCTTCCTTAACAATCTCTCATTCATCTCATCCACTCCGTGGTGTAAGGGTTAGCACGCTCGGTTCACAACCGAGAAGTCCCGGGTTCGATCCCCGGGTGGAGCGGAAACAGTTGGGCTGTTTCTTTAAAACCCGAGCCCCTGTCCACCCAGCAGTGAATGGGTACCGGGTGTTAGCCGAGGGTTTGTAACCCGCCTCCTGGGGTGCTGGCTTCGGCCAACACTATAAGCACTAGCAGACAGATCTCTAGGGGTAGTCTGAGAGAGAGCTGTCTGGTTACAGCGGAGATCCATCTCAGCTGCATCGATAATTGATGAAATTCTTCAAACATCAAACACCTCTCTCAACCCTCAAACCATTCTCTCCCAGCTTCCAGTGTCCTCATTACTCACCACTTCTCTGAAATAATCCCAGTCTGCATCTCTAAGCTTCCAACGTCCATTCCTCTCCTCTTTCGCGCTCATCCTTTTTTCCTTCAAACACTCATACTCCATTACCATAACGTTATGGTCACTCGCTACGTCAATTGTCCTCTCCTCATCCACCCACATACTTCTCACCCGTTCCCTAGCTTTCTGGTTCACTAACATAAAGTCAATGGCAGATTCATTCTCCCTTCCACTCCAGGGGCCACATTCAGAGACGCTAACGTCCATGCTTAACAACTTAGCGACTGTCATCAGCTGTTTTGGTATTCTGCGTGGAGATTGATGACGTACTTAAAGACGTTAAGTTGTCAAAACACGGCGACTGCCTATAGGGTGGTGTCGAGGACGCAACATACATAAAAATACTCATAAATTGAGTATAGATGATGTTTTCTGACTCAAGAACTGAACAGGGCAAGTATACAAATGAAATTAGGCCATATAACAAACCCATGAGCTCGTGGTGAGTTTGTTTTGGGGTGATGGGTTGCGAGTGGTGAGGAGCGGCATCTCACCACACCGGCGGGTAGCGACTAGCGATGCCAGACACTACCACGCACGGCTCCACGGCAGACTGAAGGTATAGTACGTGCCCTTTTCCTTGATTAAAACCCGAGCCCTTGTCCACCCAGCAGTGAATGGGTACCGGGTGTTAGCCGGGGGTTTGTGACCCGCCTCCCGGGGTGGTGGCTTCCCCCAACACTAAAGGAAGACGAGCTACGAATAAATTATCAAGCGAAAAAGATCACAAGAAGAAGAAGAGTGCCCTATTACTCTGAAGGAATAATTAATAGCTAGAATACAAGGAAGTACAAGCCACCGGCGTGTTACCCGCGTGTATGTGGAGGTAGAAACAAGTGTTGAAGCGACGGAGGTGACACAGGGGATGAAAAAATAATGGAATAAGCTAGAAAATAGAAATAAGTACAACGACCTTGAAAATGCAGGCCGCGGCTGCTGCCTTGTGATTGGCTGACACGTTTGAGACACAATCTGATTGGCTGGCACGTTTGTTTTTACACAATTGTGATTCGCTGGCGAGGCTGTGACGTCATTGTAGTCGCTCAGCCAATCAGCTATCAGCAATAGGGTGGAGCATTTTTGGGGGGTATTTCCATTTTTTTGTTAGAACGTTTGCGACTAGTGCGGCAAAGTTGCGAAATCACACCAGTATAACGATGTTAAAATATTAGAACATACAAATAATTTCTTAAGGCGGCCCAATGCGATCGAAGTTTGATTTTTTCAAAATTTTCAAAATTTATAAGTTTTTGCACTTTTTTGGCAAATAACCAACCTTCTTTATTATTTATAAATTGCAACTAGGGTATGAAATATGTGCAACGTATTCACGTAAACGTGGGTAAAATTTGAAGCAGAAATTCAAATATCTTCAGGTGGCCCAACTTAATTATGTGTAGAAAAATATGTTAAAACTCGATATTTTCATTTATTTCATCAAGCAGGACCAGTATGAGTGATACAACTGACACATATATCCAGTATGAAATAGGCCAGAACTCACAACGGAGAGGTGGCTGTCACCAATCAGCGCCGCGCTTTTCTCACCAATTAGCGCCGCGCTTATTCTATTTTCTCACCAATCAGTGCCGCGCTTATTCTAACCAATCAGCGGCAGTTACCGCGACACCAACCACCAATAGCTACGTACTGCGCTGCCGTGCGCTGGGTTTATAAGCAAGAGCTCACGGCTGAGAGATTACTTTGCCCGCAGCCAGCGCAGTGTCAACATCTCCACTCTCCAGATTGACTCACTGCAACTCGGTTCTTGACTTCCACTGTTACGACGTACGTGAAGGCTGTGTTGCGCTCACGCTATCATGGCAGGCTTGGCGTCGGCAGCATCTGCTGCGGTACGCACTAGACTAGAACTTTCGTCTCCGATCTTTGGCAGTGCTTGTGATTTCACAGGAGATCAACTCCCAAGTTACAGGGATGTCATGAAATGTTTTCTTCTGCAAAGGTACGACTGCAAGATACAGGGTTCAAATAAAGATCCTGCAGTGAGAACAATTTCTACTATTGTCGAGGAAAAATTGAGGGAAATATACGCCAGAGCATCAATCCCAACACTATCCAAGCCACGCATCGTGACCATGATTGAGGCTTATCAATCTAAGTATAAAAATTTATTGAAATGTTACAAAGACTGTAAAGATGTGCAAAGTTACAAGAAGAAAATTGAAGCATTTGTGGAGAATTCGCAGAAACTTTTCGACATAGCAGCTTGTAAATGCGCGTTTCGTCCACTGTGTCACTGTCCTCGCAATTCGAAAGTACCTGTATTAGAGGAAGCATTTCTTACTGATCAGAGGACACAGCGGAAGATGTATATCGGAAGACTAGATAAAAAAACAAGCAATGTTCTTGCGAAACGTAGTGCAAGAAACGTCAGAGATCAGGAGCCACCACATCGGTAAATGATCAGCAATTTCATGAATCACCGAGTAAATCCTCCATGAATATATCATCTGATGAGGATTATGTTCCTCCAAAAAAAATTCAGATATCAGAAGATAAAGAGGCAAATAAAGAAACACAAAACAAAATTACTCTGTCTTCTTTTGCTGAAGCCTGTGATAGAACCGGTGTGTCAGATCGTGCTGCAGCTCTTTTATCGAGCTCCTTAATGGAAGACGTTGGTCTAATCACAGAGGAAGATTCATCGAAAGTTATTGACCGCAGCAAAGTAAGAAGAAACAGACAGCGCCACAGAAACGTTCTATCAACTGAACACAGGGAAAAGCACAGAGATGTTGGCAGTATTTACTTTGATGGTAGGAAGGATGTGACAATGATCACAGAAAAGATTGGAGACAGACATCACAGAAAAACAGTCACAGAAGAACATATCTCGGTACTTTCAGAACCAAATTCAACATATCTTGGTAATTTTACTCCTGGAAGTGGTTCTGCTCGTAGCATTACAAATTGCCTGTTCAATTTTGCAGAAATAAATGACTTATCTTTCGGTAATCTAGTAGCTCTCGGCTGTGATGGAACAGCTGTAAATACTGGCTGTAAAGGAGGTGCTATCAGGATCATTGAAGAACGTCTCGGTAAACCGCTACATTGGTTTGTTTGCATGTTGCACGGTAACGAACTTCCTCTCCGCATCTCATTGAAAAACTCGATGGGAAAACAAGTGGACCTCGAGGCTTTACTGGCGCAATTGGAAAGCAGCTGGCAGACTGCGAGAAACTCCCAATAAAGGAATTTGCTCACGTGCAATTGGACCTCAGTCTTCTTTCTTCTGATTCGTTGAGCACAGACCAGAAATACCTCTATGAACTTCATCAGTCAATTTCAACTGGTGTAGTCTCTGAAGAACTGGCAGCTCGTCAACCAGGAAAGATGAATCATGCCAGGTGGCTCACGACAGCAAACCGAATACTTCGCCTGTATGTAGGAACGGACGATCCTACGGATGTGTTGAACACATTGGTCACTTTCATCATGAAAGTTTATGCACCAATGTGGTTCCGCATTAAATCACAACCACACGTACGAGATGGTGCCAAACATGTCCACAGGATGTTTAAACTCCTCCAAGGATTAGATGACAGTATCGTCAGCGTGGTTCAGCCAGTCATACAGCGAAATGCATTCTTTGCTGCTCCGGAAAATATCCTGCTCAGCATGATTCAGGATGAACGAATAGATGTTCGAGAACTGGGATGGCGTCGAATTAAGAGAGCCCGCACTTACAAAGAAGACCGTCCGCGTCCACGCCAGCTCACGATTCCAGCTTTACTATTCGATAGCGAGGATTACATCAATATGATTGATTGGCAATCTTGTGACTTACAGGAGCCTCCCTGACGATGACTCTCTCGGACGAAGAGATCAACCAAAACATATCCGCAAAAACGTCCTTCGTTCACGAACCTTTCCCGTGTCACACACAAGCAGTAGAGCGAGTTATAAAACTCGTAACAGACGCTTCAGCTGCAGTGTGTGGACACAATTCAAGAGATGGATTCATCCGTGCGCGGCTCGCATCTAGAGCAAGAATACCGTCGTTTGAGTCAAAAAGGCAGTACAAAACGAAGTGAAGCTAACACTATTAGTAAGTACCGTGGTACGGGCAATGTCGAGCATACATATAGACTTATTAAATATTCAGTCATGATGGATATCAATCTATGCCCTTGATTTGGTGGTTGGAGGGTAGGGCGTGGGTGGAACTCGAAGTACAGCCACCTCCCTGTGGTGAGTTCTGGGTTATTTGAACCTTACTTCTGTAAGGAAAAATAAGCGAAGAGCTGTACTATGTGACATGTATTGTATAGTGTATACTTTGATCGATGTTTGACGACTCATACTGGATAATGTGGGTATATGTGCCCAGCGTGATGAAATAAATGAAAATATCGAGTTTTAACATATTTTTCTACACATAATTGAGTTGGGCCACCTGAAGATATTTGAATTTCTGCTTCAAATTTTACCCACGTTTACGTGAATACGTTGCACATATTTCATACACTAGTTGCAATTTATAAATAATAAAGAAGGTTGGTTATTTGCCAAAAAAGTGCAAAAACGTATAAATTTTGAAAATTTTTAAAAAATCAAACTTCGATCGCGTTGGGCCGCCTTAAGAAATTATTTGTATGTTCTAATATTTTAACATCGTTATACTGGTGTGATTTCGCAACTTTCCCGCACTAGCCAATCCAAAAAAAAAAAAAAAAAGGAAATCGCTCCACCCTAATCAGCAACCATGTACCGCCACTGCCATGTCTCGTACTGGAATACCCACGAGCTCCGGGGTGTAGAAATAGAGGGATGTTGTTGAGCGAACAACCTCCCTCTATTTCATGGCCTTTAACTCTCTCTGAATGTCTGCCCAGGTCACTCTTCCTTCAGCCAGGGTCCCATTCAAAATTTCGAATTCATTCTCTTCTGCAAAGTCAAGTAGCAATTGGCCATTTCCATTTACTTCCTCTCCTAACACACCAATGTGACCATTCATGTCTCCCATCACAATCACATTTTCACTCCTATTCTGTTCTACAAACCTTTGCACAATTCTATACTTCCTTTCATTCTCGGCTCTCGCTCCTGTTCCTTCCACTGTCATGTAACACACTATCACCAAGATCCTTTCTCTTCCCTTACGCACCTTATATTCCAGACGTACTGCCATAATATCCTCACCCATTTCACACCCTCTTACATCTAGCTCCTTTACATCTATACCTGCTTCCTGCCTCACAAGTACTCCCATTCTGCCACCCTTTTTCTGCTGCTTATTTCTGCCCTTGCCTATCATACTGTAAGTCTCAGATTTAAGTTCAATTCTCTCTCTCATTTGTGTTTCTGTCACTCCAACTACATCAATGTTCCATTTACTACATCTGCTATTCATTCATTTCCCTGCTGAGATCTTCCATTTTTTCAACATTCCATCCCCTAACATTCACACAGCCTAACCTCACATTCCCTTTTGTTGTCAGCAGTCACTCATTCACATTTGTCACCCTTTTTTCCCTCAACCTGCAGTCTCTCAGTCGCGCGTATCCACTCTAGCATTCTCCCGCACATCCGCTTCTCTCCCTCCCCGTTCAGGTGCACTCCGTCTCCCTCAAAGACCTCCCGTGGGAGTGCACCTTCCAGGTCTATGAAGCTTACTCCATAGTCCCCTGGATCCTTACTGCACTCTTTCATTTTACAACCTCCTCTTGGAGTCGCTTGTTTGTGTCGCGCCTCATTTCCTCATACCCTGCATTTTCCCGAGGGTGCCTCATGATTCCCACCACAGCCACTCGTACTTTTTTCCTGTCCTTCTTTATATCCTTAAGGCACTTAAGGCATCACCTTGCCCACCGTCTGCTCGGGGCCTAACCTTCTAAGGCTGTTCCCCCCTCCCTGCAGTATCACCATTCCTTCCTGTACACCCTTCACCTCCTTCACAACATCCTCCATACCCTTACCACTCAGGCTTACCAGCACACTCTTCTGGTCCAGAGAGGCCATGAGCACTTGTTTTTCAAGCTAGGTGCCTCTCTGGGAGGTGTTCGTATCCATTATGTACATTTTTTGGGTGACATTCCTGTGTAAGATATGACAAATGTACCAGTTACATTGCATTTTTTAAGTAATTATAACTATTACTAAAGAGATTGTTTATTGTTTTAGTGTATTATGGCCAAAATACAAAAGTTTTATCTGCGTGCCACAAGCATTAACAAGATTTGGACGCATTGATTGATTTCGACGGAAGAAATTTCCCAGATGTCGCTGGAGAATTTTAATATTTGTGAGTTCTTACCTATTTGAGTTGATGTATATATCCGATCAACGTGTTGCACCTACTCCTAATTAAATACAGTATCCTTTGCATGTGATGTCCATGTTATGAATGTTGAATAGGATGAGAATTAATGGAAAACAGAAACATTTACGGGGTCAGGTCTGATAAGAATTTATCATACGCGCGCTCCGATTCGCCAGGATCTTGAAGGCACCACCACACCCAAGAGTATTTTTTTCCGAAGGAAAGTAAATTTTACTGCCGACAGTGTATCATGTCGGTTAGCAGTGCACTCAAAAGAGTAGAAAAAAGTGGGCGGAGCTTAAAGTAATCGTCCAGACCCAATTTTATTTTGCCGAATTATGTTGAATGTACATTCAAAACACCTAATCCACCAAAAATAATTGATTTCCAGGCCTTATTTCCGTAAAAACACGACTTTTGTAAAAAGCGCGTGAAAAAAAAATCTTCCCTCCAACAGGGCTACGACTGTTATTGATGACGTCAGAACAGGGATGCCCGCAGACACTCTGTCTGACACCTGTCGGCAAATGTTGTGATGAGCGATTGTACTTCGGTGTCAGACAGTGAATCTGTCGCTGTGACAGATCTAGAGTACGATGCTCAATCTGACACCGAAAGAAATGACGCTGGTCGCGTATACTATGAGGAAAACGAACCTCATATTGTCATGGGATCCTATATGTTTGAGCCCGAGTACGAGGTGGATGAACAGGTGTTAGCAGAGCCTGAGGTTCAGCAGGAGGACCTGGCACTTCTCCAAAACATGGATTGGTAAATAAGGTTAAACCATGTGTGTGTGGGAATCACAATGAAGGTATTTTCGAGAAAATCCTATGGTTAGTTTTGGAGCTACAGTCAAACGTCATTACTCGGAAACCACATACTAGCATTAACTACAGCATAGAGTTGGAAAATATGCGGGCGGAAAGGCAGAAAGTGTGACAGCCACACCACCACAGGGTCTCTCACCACAGGGCACGCCCACTCCACAACTGGTTTACTTGGTTTACTTGGTCTTGTTAAGAGGCAAAGCCTCACAGTCGTGGTGGTCCACCGCTGCTGCCAGTCCTGGCGTCCCTGTCTAACAGGGCCACCTGGTCTGGTATGGTGTTGGACTGAGTCACTGTCTTACGGGGTGGGGTGGGGTGGGGGGGGTGGGGGGTGCCGCCCTTGTCCAGCACACCCGTGTACACAGGCTCACCTCACACTCGTCGTCCCAACCCACACACTGGGTAGGCGACTAGTCGCGCTGCACACTCTCACCCAGTCTTTCACTCGCTGTGTACACTACACACAGTTTCTCAACACAACTGCTCGCCCCAACACACTATAGGCGTGTATCACCCTACACACGCCACTCCTTTCCATGTGCAAACTTTTCTCGAAAGGCACAGCTGTCTTGCTGCACCCATAAAGGATGCATGCATGTGGCATATAGCAAAAAAAATCTATCAGAAACACCCGAATATTTTCAAGTACTATATTTATCTCTGTGTTTACGTGCCTCTCTGATCAGCGCGGGAAGATGAGCCTCCCTGATGCTACGTCACCGAGCCTGAGCATGAGCGTCTGCAAACCTTGAGTGTGTTTTGAAAACTCGGGGAATTTGCAGATTTTGATTGCGGATTATTTAAAAACGGCTGACTGGATACAAAAAGTGACGACGTATTGTTGATATACTCGTTAATGGCTATAATTTGATTGCATTAAATCAGGAATGATGAAATGGTCTGGACGATTACTTTAAAAAAGTATAATTCTGCTTATGAACTGTCTCCACAAAATACGCCTTTAATAAGTCTCGGCCCCTCGGGTATAGGAGGTAACTATGAAATGTATGTAGTATATAGAGATCAATGGGTAGAAGTTACTATGTTTGTGTGTACCTGTAAAAGTATGTGTATATTAATCACAATGGAAAATGATTAGTAATTTTGTCAATTATTGATTTTGTTTATGAAAGTCAAATGTTTTTGGGTACGAAAAATAGTTCGAAATTACGGTACGGAAATTAATCGTACTAGTACGGTACGATACAAATATTCAGGTATGGAACGGAATTACGGTACTGTATTTATCTGAGGTACGAATTACGAAAAATATTACCGTACCGTACCGTACTACATGCCCTGGCGGTAAGGGAAGAACAGAGGCGATGCAGGTCACAAGAGGAAGAAGAGTGAGGCGCTCGTAAACCCTAGTCTCTCTCCTCCCTATATACAACATGTCATTATCTCCAAAAGTAATGATTTGCGACGAAGCTCATAGAGAGAATGTTTCCTAGAATCCAATAAGGTAAACAGAAACCAGACTCCCAATTGTGTATCATAGATAACACTTTTGTCGCCAGCTGCAATTATGTCGCCAGCCGCCAAATATTACGAATTATAGCATCACTACTGATGTGTATGTGCCACTGAAGATGATACACAGTAGTTTATATCATGACTGTATAATCTACTCTGTTTCAGTGTTGTTTTATGCTTTGTATCTGCAACTATATACAGTTTCAAATTTAACTACTAGTTTTTTTTTCGGGTGACGACGACGGCGGAAGGACACTCAAAACATACCTTAGTGTTGGTCGCTACTCTGGTGATATTTTTGTAATTTGTTCATTTATAGCCATAATATGACAGATGAAGACACAAAATGACACAGACTCTCCAGATAGCCCCTTCTAACCTTCCTGAAATCATGGATGTAGAAATGTAAGTATTAACGGCACCACACGTCTGTAAATAGAAAAAAACTTGTCGTGGCGACTTTAGTGTTATCTACGGTAGGGAGTTTCGGTCCAAGTGTAAAATAATACCGAAATAATGCACAACACAAAAAAAAATTGTCAAAATCTAAGAACAGTTCGGAGCGGATGTTTACTGAGTGAGGGCCGCAGCGTGACTAACGCCACAGTTGCCGCGTAGTTTGTTCAGCAACCGAGGTATTGTACGGCAACCGGTGCAATTATGAGTTTGAAATTCTGTTCGTGAACCGATTTGTTCGAAAAGGGAGACATTCGAAACCCGAGGTTTGAGTGTGTATATATATATATATATATATATATATATATATATATATATATATATATATAATATATAATATATATATATATATATATATATATATATATATATATATATATATATATATACAGTCCAAACCTCGATGTAACGGACTTCGGATGTAACGGACTCCATTTGCGTGACAATGTTGTTGTTGTTTTTTTTGTTTTTTTTGCATATCAGACCGCTTATCACCGCTCGAATTGTCAACTCAACATAATTGTATTATTTTCTCATTTTACTTTGGAATGCTTGGGTTTTAAGGAGTTTTGATGTATCACATATTAACCCTTTCACGTACAAATGACGTCTTTGAGCGTCATCCAAAAATAATATTTTAAAATATTTATTAAAAATCTTAAAAAGCGCACGGTTGACGTGAGATTCACTTGACCATTGGAGCGAATTACAATATATTATATTAAAATATATTTTGTTTAATATAATATTGTATAATATTATATTATACAATATATTTATTAAAAAAAAAACCTTTACGCTATCTTTCACTTCGTTGTATGGCTTTATTTTTGAGCGAATTACAATATATTATACTTCATTGGAAAGGAAATTTATTCAGCTATGTCATGGAATGTAGAAAAATCTTCTATGATGATAAGTTGATTTTTGGCATATTATTTTTTGACGCAAGGAGTTATTATTTTTTCTTTCTCACTTCTAACTAGAGGTTTTGTAAGTTATTTTCACGCTAGCATATTTTTTTTAACATTGTATGATATAGGAAATGATCTTAGCTTAAAAACGAAACATAATTGAACTCGATACCTTTGATAGTTTAGTTTCTAGACGCGGTGGAAGTACAACTTTTTTCCCGCGCGTGACATTTCGGGTGACAATGGGTTTACGCGGGACAACAAAAAGTGAATGACAATGGTGACGTGAAAGGGTTAAGATATATAAGGAAGGAGCCTGTGTTGCTAGTGATTTAGTGGTAGAAGGTGTGTATTGTTTAAAATAGTGACTATTAGTGTTATGGCGTGGCCGCTGCTACGTCTCCCTGTCACCTCAACACCCTAAATCACCCTTATCTACAGTGACACGCAGTGCTACACTGACCTAAATAGTGACATGTGTATAAAACTACACTTCACAACCATATAATATATATAACAATGAGCATTAGTCATGATAATAAGCAATACCTTTGGAAGCCACGGCTGAATCTGGCTCGTAGTTTGTTTACCTTTCACTAGAGCTTGAGCTTGACTAGCGAGACTATGAGAGTAAGCATCAACATTTTAGGGATAACTCATCACTTTACGGGAGACTTTTTCTTCCTTTTTATCTATTTTGGGGTGATTATAATGTCTCATGATGCTGCTGCTGCTGCCGCGGCCGCGCTGCCAGGCGTGGATGAGCGCCTTGAAAGTATTTTCATATCTTTACTCATATGTATGAATAATAGCAATTCAAATGGGATTATATATCTACATTCAACTAGAATAATTAAATTTCATAGCATACCAAACAGTAATGAGCGAGCCTGGATACTTACTACCTCTCCTAATACCAGTCTCGAACAGTCATGGGCGAGTGTGCCAAATCCCTGATGTAGCGCTAGTCACTGTTTACCTCCCAACATAGTTACATGGTCTGGTTGTGTTTGAGATTATTTCTCATTTATTTCACATGTACGAGCGGACCAAATTCAGCATGTAGTGCCAGTCACTGTTTACCTCCCAACATAGCTACACAGTCTGGTTGTGTGTGATTATTTCTCATTTATTTCACCAATTTTTTTTTTCATATATTTTTCCACCCTTGGGAAAATACCCTCGCTATAACGGACAATCGGCTTTAACGGACCACTCCCCCCCTCCTTTAGTCCGTTATATCGAGGTTTGACTGTATATATATATATATATATATATATATATATATATATATATAATTTTTTATTATATATATCATTATAATGGTAATGGGTAGAAATTAAGGTTATTTAAGTAAATGATAAATATAGGGATATTGTAAATAAGCAATTCCAGTGGTATTAACCATTATCACCTTGATTAGAAACGACTGGTTATTAGCCGTCGTCATGATATTTGCGCCTATAATTCATGGACACGTAGATAGGCATTCGTGGCAGCCCATCCTGCCGCCCGCGGAGCAGTTTAGTACACTCCAGATTCTCATGAGAGCAGCATCTCTTGCTAAATGTATATATGTGTACCAAATTTTATGGCTTATAAGACGCTGCATCTTGGAAGATGCACCCTGATTTTGGAAAGAAATTTCTAAGAAAATTTAAGATTTAAGAAGATTTTCTACCGGTAGCTATCTACTTCTAGGTAGTAAAATCTACCGATTTTCTCGGTAGGGGGTGGTCCGAAGTGTCTTTCTGCTGCTCTGTTCCCATGTTCTTTGACGTATTGTACAACTTTTAGCTTGTATGCGATAATATAAGTAAATAGTTTTGATGAATTCGCCATGGGTGATGATTTCCAGGACTGAAAAGAGCTTGTGATACGTGTGAGAGCCTGGTGGTAAATGATACATCAACACTAGCAGACGATAGTTGGCGCCAATCTGCCGAGCCTCCGAGGTGGAACGGCTCCCGCCAATACCGTAGTAAACATAACAGTGTGAGGACAGATTAGTTGATTTGAATGTCTTATGGTATTCGAAATACTTGTAACAGGTAAGTACTGAGGTACTGAGTACTGGCAACATTCGTCTTGGAAGACGCATGAGTATTTTTCAGGGTATTTTTTTAGGGGAAAAAGTGCGTCACATAAGTCGTAAAATACGGTACTTGTATATAAGTAAACCCCTTCGCGCCCAGACCTTTCTTTGCTGTATGAAAATAGTCTGTTCTTTGCCATGAAATTACGAAAGTAACTTAAAATACCAAATAAATTAGTGGACAAGGATTCTAAACGTATCATATCTACATATAAAATATTGCTTACAATTCATTATAATAGTTAAATGAAGATCAAATTACAATGGAAATGTCCTCAAGGGGTTAAACCAATGGACGGGTAAAATTCAACACAGCGAATATCCCGCTGCGTCAGTGCTGGTTGATAACCCGCCTGACGTCTCAAATCAAAACACATCAACTCCGCTGTTCGACCTTCGGCCCTGATCACGGCCTGGCCACCCCGAGAGCCATGTTGCATCAGCATTTGATCAAGTTCTTCAACCCACCAAACCCTCCTATCCACCGAATAAGTATCTTAGTTAGTGCTAGTTGGGGTATTTTGACGGGGAAAGATAGGCATGGGTTTTCTGAAGGTAAGAATTCAAGTTAAACATGTTTGTGACATAAATTTCCACAACGATAAAGGTTACACAAGTATTTTTCATTTCATGCAGCAACAACTATACATGTAACCATAGCCTCTTCAAATGATGAAATAAACAAACAAAAATTAAAACAAATTATGTTAAATATTGCACAGGAGTTACCGGCGCCAAACAGCCGGGTAGTCGTGCACCATCACGTTCACTTATTTAACCTAAATAACCCTACAAAACCTAACTCAAACCAATCCTAAACCTAACATAACCTAAATCTAACCTAACCAAACCTAAACGTAACCTAATCTAGCAATTATTGTATAAAAAATGTTATATTTTGGAATTCTGAATGTGAATAATTACTACTGCACATTATACTGAGCCAAAAATAATAGAAGAAAAGTAAGTTGGAAGGCCTGTGGAGCTCGCCAACTCCTGCGGAATATTAACCCAGATTGTACTCTGCCCTCACTACTATGGCAGGATAGGAACTAACTGTAGTTACTAACCCATGAAGTTGTCCAGGATAGATTTGACATCATCCTTGAGTCTCTTGTTGTAAGACTTGAGTAGAGCCTCACGGCCCTGGGGCTGCTTGGCTGCCTGGGCCATGGTGCTGGTGCCAACACCTGGGGAGAAGAAACCAATGTCTTTTAGCCCGGTACAACAATTAATGCCTAAGGAAAAATGGAAGAGGACTGCGCGGTCATTTTCTGAGACACTAACAAACTTTTCCTGGCCTAAAATTGGTGCTTTTTCAGATGGAGATATTTTTATTTTCCAGAAACCTATTAAAAAGTTTTTTTTTTCATAACCAAATCCTTGGATTGCCATTTCCATTGATAACAATGTATCTCCATCAAATACAAGCACTAAAACTTTACCAGGATATAATATAATAATCAGTCTCTCTAAAACCAGAGAAGTGACGGAATTGTATGAAAACAAGTGTGCCCCGAATCGCCCTGCATTCGCAAGCCACCGACTCCACTGAGTTGTCCGCTGTCCCGCCCTGCTGGGAGAATTATTATCCTAAGCATACCAAACCTAACCTACTAACGGGGGAAGGCTCTGCCCCCCTCGACGAGATTACCAACCTAACCAAACCTTAACCTTACATCCTAAAGGGTAGGGGGGCCTCTGGACGGGGAGGGTGTGTCTGTATGCGCTATTAGACGACTACACTCAACCCTTGGCTATCGCGCTTTACGGCTATCACGCATCCTTTACTCGCCTGGTGTATAATTAATGGGCAGCATGTGGGTGTTCTTCGGCCACTTGACGATTGCCGAAAGATTGTGGCAACTGGCGGGATTCAAACTCGGGACACCGAGCTTGCCACTTCCAGACACTAACCATGTCTTTCACGGGAGGTCACCGCCTCCCCTGAAATGTACTGTTCCTCAACCTTCGTTATCAAGCTACTAAGTTTTACAGCTATCACGCCTTGTATATCTGCACAAACATGTCTATCACGCCCCAACCATGTCTATCGCACTGTGGTTGCCATGGCTGCAGCCAGTCTTGGCCAGACCGAGTAAGGGATTGCGGAATGGTTGGTCAAATAATGACGTCAGGGGGTTCCATACACAAAGTTTGTTACTGAAGGCCAATAAATCCTGATTAACTCTAATATTTGACTGCTAAGCACTAAAAGTGTATTTATAAAACCTTTTTTTAGTTTTAAGAGTACTGTTAAGGCCTTAAATGTGCTGGGCAGCACAATTACCTCTTCACAAACATATGTTGGCCCGTTGAGGCCACTAATCAAGATGGAGGCCCAAGGAGGACATTTCTCGTCAGCTGTCCATATATAAACAAAGACGAAATGTGTATACAGTTGATTATGGTATGCTATTGTCATATGAACAAAATAATGGTATAATAGTATCATTTTCAATCATTATAATATTGAAATGGAGAGTATGTTGCCCAAATACCCTTGAAACTGTCAACATTTTGGTTCATTTAGCATTGCTGAGCTGTTTGTTAGGATAAAATTGGTATCTACTACTTTCAACAAGGAATTAAGAATGAGGTCAAAAGTGCTCTTTTCCCCATGTATTTTGATGTGTTAAAAATAATTGTGACATTAAAGATCGTAGGAAATGCCTCATTTCGCCATTATTACCCCTCCTTAGTTCTTAGTGTTGTTTAGGGCCGCGAATATCTGTTGAGGAAGCATATGAGCCCTGGTGATGTATTATGATGCTATCACAGTCATGGTAGTTGATCAGTCTTCTTCAGGAAGACAGGTAAGGTAAGGTGGATGACAAGTTATTGATAACGTGTTGTCGTGAGGGGTGGACGACCGCAGCCAACAGTAGGTGGCACGGGAGTCATTCCACCTCCTCGATAACAAACCTGGAGACCTGTCGGGAATGCGGGGTTTTGGGTAGGGAGAGTTGAAACTAGTTTTATGCGGGGAGCAGATTATGTGGATGGCATAAAATATATCCGATAAACACTCTATAGGATGACATAAGGGAGAAAATACATAAAGATACTGTATATAACTGATAAAGTCTAAGGGTAAGCCTACCTATTCCTGGAATTTTTTAAATCTAACCCATAGACCACTGTAAATCTGGACTGCACATGGAATATCGGCCTGTTGCACAATGGCCCTTATGTCGGAGGGCCGCTCGGATTCATATATATATATATATATACGGATCATATAGACTGGTTTATCAGTATATATGATATACTGTAGTCTAGTAGTCCAGTGGACCCCACGTGCACCCCCTGGACAATCTAATGAGACCTACTTTTTTTTTATGCACAAATATGTCTAGAAAACAAAAATCAATGTTAACACTGTCAACTAATGTCCCATGGGGTTCGTATCTTGGATTTCGTCGATCGCGAAATATTTGACTTTCTCAAAATGACCAAAATGTCCATAAAATCACAAATAATGTAGTTACAAATTTAATTTTGGTGACCCACGTGACAAGAATAACATGGCCTATTGTAATAAGAACAATTAATGACAATTAATGCAGTAATTGGTACAAGTTTAGTCATGGAACGGCAAAAACCTAAAAAAAGGCGGAAAATTACTTCTGTTTCGCCGACAACTTTCAACATAAATGACAATAACTTCACTAATATGCAACATACTGGTCAGTTTAACATATCAAAATCATCGTCCATTATTCCCCCATCTAATGCAGTCAAACAATTGACATACATATATGACTAATTGACTATCATACATTAATTGTTACCAATGTTACTCACCCCCTTTAGTGAAACTTTGAGGACACCGTCCTCTAATTTATGGCAGTAGAGTGCATTGTCAAGTGTGTTTAATGAAGGAGTTTACTCTTGGCTTTGACGGCGAAGCTGGCAAGAGCCGAGTAGATATTCGGACAGGGGAAGGTTTGAGGTGACGTACTTGTGACGTGTATCAAGCCACGCCCTCATCCTCCACTCCCGGCTTCCCCTCCCTCCCTCCTTGCCTTCCTCCACCCCCGTACCCCCGCCTTCACCCTCACGCTTAATGAGAATTAATGTATTTACGAGAATTAATGTATTTATGTATTTCTTAATTGACATTTGTTTTACGTTCTTACTCTGCTTTTGAATCCCCGCTCCATTTCCACCCTTGTTCCTTTCCGACTCCAACCCGATGTCCTATAAATTGATCAAGCTACAGCTACCTCATCCCATACGCACAATGGATTACAGGAAGTTTCGACGGAATGCACTTTCAATGGTAGTAAATGGAGGTTTCGACGGTACCGTCGAAACTTCCAATATGTCTATCATAGAGTAAAACCTATAGGTATTTTGTCATTGAGAGGATTAATATAAAATACAAGGTTACTAGATCATTGCCCACCAAAATTAAAGTGAAAAGCATATACAGCCAAGATCCCCCTATATCTTCTTTGTTTCCCACTCTAACGTGGTAACACCTATCAAACTTAGCTTGCCTATCATTAATATTGTATTTTATAAAATTAATTAGCGATAAAGACTAATAAACAATGAACAACAGCACTGTTTGTGCAGCTTTATCCTCAGGCTGAGGCACTGCCCTCCTGGTGGTCACAGTTAGACACAAGAAAACGGCACCTCAGTTTGTGGGGAAACCTGGGAATCCTAACTCTATATACTCTATTATACTCTTATTTACTTTGTAAGTGTCAAATGTTAAATATTGTTTACAAATATTCAATCTACAATTATAATATCAAATTTTCAAACAAATTTTCATTTATATCAACGATATGTTAAATTGTGCATGATGAAAGATCTAAAATATTATGAAGGGAATGAATGAGAGGGTTCGACGGCGCTGACTTGGAAGGTTCGACGATGCACTAAGTTGGAAGTTTCGACGGGGTCGTCGAAAACGCATTCCGTCGAACCTTCCTGTTACCCGCACAATGTGGCTTCTGGGAAAGAGGGTCATACAACTTTCAATGGTTGTATAATTACCCAATAAACTTCATACAGCACTTAAGCAACAGCCAATTAAGCTGGAACAAGTATCACTGTCATGTGCATAAACACCCTACCACACTTAGCATATACTTTTGGGTTATCTGCCATTGTAGACAAGTGCATGTGCCTGGCGTCATATCTCATGTACAACGCAAGTGGACGAGAGAGAGAGAGAGAGAGAGAGAGAGAGAGAGAGAGAAGAGAGAGAGAGAGAGAGAGAGAGAGAGAGAGAGAGAGAGAGAGAGCGGAGCGAGCGAGCGAGGAGAGTGAGAGCAGAGAGGAGAGAGAGAGAGAGAGAGAGAGAGAGAGAGAGAGAGAGAGAGAGAGAGAGGATAGGTAAAGGGAGCCTGAGGGGGAAGGCGGGGGTACGGGGCTGGAGGAAGGCAAGGAGGAAGGGAGGGAGGGGAAGCCAGAGAGTGGAGGATGAGGGCGTGGCTTGATACACGTCACAAGTACGTCACCTCAAACCTTCCCCTGTCCGAATATATCTACTCGGCTCTTGCCAGCTTCGCCGTCAAAGCCAGGAGTAAACTCCTTCATTAAACACACTTGACAATGCACTCTACTGCCTTTATGGCAGTAGAGTGCGGGTTAAGGTTAGGTTAGGTATACTTTGTGGTTAAGGTTGGGTTTGGTATGTTCTATTCAATCACTTCCCTGTTATCTGAGACCCTGACTAATTTTTCCAGGCCAAGTTTTAGTGCTTTTTCTGATGGAGATAGAGTGTTTTTAATGGAACAGCGACCATAACATTCGGTGATGATTTTTTTTTTTTTTTAACTATGGGTTTCCAGAAAATAAAACTATCCCATTAGAAAAAAGCACCTATTTTAGGCCAGGAAAAATTAATCGGCGTCTCTGAAAACGACCGCGAAGTCCTCGTCCATTAATACCATAATATATATATATATATATATATATATATTATATATATTTTTTTTTTTGTGATTTGGGTGTTAATCAGGTATACTGTATTTCCAAATGAACACCGAACTTCCTTTGGTGGACGAAAAAAAAAAATTCTGTTAAGTTTTGATGTGTTTTGAATTAATCTGCTATCTAACCATTTCTGTCGCAAATGTATTTGTTTTTATTGCAAAAATGGAAGAAGAAAAATTGAACCTAACCTTTACCTAACATAACCTATACTTAACCTAACTTGTCAATTTATAGTTTCACCCAACCAACGATTTTCTGATGCGCCTGATGTTTTTCTGGTGTGTTTTTATGTGTTTTGAATGAATCTGCTAACCGTTTCTGTCGCAATTTTTTTTTTCTTTTTTTTCTTTTGCAAAAAATGAAAAAAAAAAAAAAAAACCTAAACCTAAACCTAACCCATACCTAACCTAATTTAACCTTTACCTAACTAAAAAAAAAACTAAAAAAAAACTAACCTTTATCTACGTACCAAAAAAAAAAAAAAAAAAAAAAAAAAATAAATTGCGACAGAAACGGTTAGCAGATTCATTCAAAATACATAAAAACACACCAGAAAAACATAAGGCGCATCAGAAAATCG